>JAIFZK010000011.1:532500-535000 GCA_027481765.1 Tenualosa thibaudeaui | reverse complement strand
CACCAGAGAAGCACTGCAGGGAGGGATGGTCATACACCCCTCAGCACACAGGCTGCCACAATTACACACACACACACACACAAGCTGCCACAATTTCACACACACACACACACACACACACACACACACACACACACACACACACACACACACTTTTCTCTTTTCATCTCCCTCTGACCACCAGCAGGTTGTGCACCTCAGCCCCTCTGTTTCCCTGATGGAGCCCTAATCTCCTGCCGTCTGGTGGGGGGATTTAGGCTGTGTGTGTGTGTATGAGTGTGTGTGTGTCTATGAGAGAGAGAGAGTGAGTGAGAGAAAGAGGTGTATTGGAGAGAGAAAAGGAGAGAGATATGTGTGTGTGTGTGCACAGCGCTGACCCGATTGAAAGCGATTTGAGCAGACCCTCTGAGTTGCTCACTGTGCAGTCTGCTCGGTGTTTCTGCCATCAGCTGTTCGGGGCTGCATCTGGCTCTCTGTGATCGGCGCTGCAGTGGAGCAGTGTGGGCTTCAGCTCTGCTCTCTTTTGTCCTGCATCCATTCAGTCTATTTTTACTTGGTCTCCTCACCAAGCACACATGGTAAACATGGCCTCTCTCCTCTCTCTCTGTCCACCCACTCTCTCCGCTCTCTCTCTCTTTCTTTTCTTCCTCCTCACTGTATTTTATTCCTGTCAGCTCTCGTTAGGGCAGCATCTTCAGCATATCGCTGGATTTCAGTTTCTCTCTCTCTCTCTCTCCCTCTCTCTCACACTCCCTCTCTCACACTCTCCCTTTCTATACCTCCCTCTCTCTCGGTCTGGTTCTGTCTCTCACTCACTCTATCTCCCCCCTTCTCTCTCTCTCTCTCCTCCCTCACAATCTTTCTTTCTCTCTCTCTTTTTCTTTCACACTCTTCCTCTCCGATTCTCTCTCTCACTATCTCTCTATCTCTCTTTCCCCTTCTCTCCCTTTCTCTCTCTCATTTTATCTCTGTCTCTCTTCCTCTCTCTCTGCATCTTTTCTCATCACAGTGTGACCTACATTTAGGTGTGTCTGTGCACTGCAGATGCAGATCTCTCTCTCTCTTCCCATTCCCCACCCCCCTCTGGTCTCTCCCTCTCTCTCTCTTTCTCTCTTTTGCTCTTTCTCTCCCTCTCTCCCTCTCTCCCTCTCCCTCTCTCTCTCCTTTTCCCCCTTTCTCTCTCTCTCTCTCTCTCTCTCTCCCTCTCCCTCCCTCCCTCCCCAACCTTGGTCTTATTTCTGAGATAGAACTGCCAGTGCTTTCTGGTACTCTTTGATGAATGCTTTATTGTTGCTGTGTGTGTGTGTGTGTGTGTGTGAGTGAGAGAGAGTGTGTGTTTATGTGTTTGTATGCTCATATACAGTATACTGTATGCGTGAGTATGTGTGGTGTGTGTAAAATCCTGTAGTCACACATATTACATTGATCAAAGCATGTGTTTTATTAGCCAAGGCAAGGCTTGCTGCATGAGGCAACGTGTGTGTGTGTGTGTGTGTGTGTAAGTAATAGAGAGATTCTTGCTTTCTCTTTCTCTTTCTCTTTCTCTCTGGAGAAGCACTGCTGCCCACTGCCTGAGTGGTTTAAGTCAGTGGGAGAAAGTGCTTCTCCTGCATCAGCAATGCTGAATTCCAGGCATACACCGAGAAGGAGATTGTCCTGAGATTCAGAGTCAGCTTGCTGTGTGTGTGTGTGTGTGTACGTACGTGTGTGTGTGTAAGTAAGGGGTTTGCAGGTCTGCACTCAGCATTTACAAAGCAGATTTGCCTTCAGCCTGGCTCTCTGTGGTGCTCTGGCCCTGGGAGGTTTCAGTGGAGGAATTCCAGAGTGGTTCCCCCCCTAAAGGTCCCTGATGCTGTCTGCTCTCCCCCTGTAGTGTGTCTCCATTGGGCCCAGCCTCCACAGCCTGCCTCACATACCTCAGCACTTAACAATGGCAGCAGGGCAGGGTGGAGTCCGCTTGGCACAAGGCAAAGCCGCTGGGTGAAATAAGGACCATTGAAAATGTGTGTGTGTGTGTGTGTGTGTGTGTGTGTGTGTGTGCGTTTGCCCTGGAATGACCCAGAGCCATTGCTCATTCTTCTGAGAGTCAGGTGCCCTATCTGTGTTTTGTGTAGCCAGATGTGTTAACTATCAGCCTCCATGCTAAACAAACTCTTTCTCTTTTTCTCCCCCCATGTTGGCCCTGCTGCTGCTGTTGTTGCTGTGTTGGGCTTCATCAGGTAAGACTCACTTTCTTATCTCTCCTCCCCTCAAGGGCCTCTCCTCTCCACTCCACTCCTCCCCTCCCCTCTCCTCTCCTCTCCTCTCCTCTCCTCTCCTCTCCTCTCCTCTCCTCTCCTCTCCTCTCCTCTCCTCTCCTCTCCTCTCCTCTCCTCTCCTCTCCTCTCCACTCCACTCCACTCCACTCCACTCCACTCCTCTCCTCTCCTCTCCTCTCCTCTTCTCTCCTCTCCTCTCCTCTCCATGAGCACTAAGACGGAGCTGCCGAGAGCTCAGGCCT
>JAIFZK010000011.1:515000-527500 GCA_027481765.1 Tenualosa thibaudeaui | reverse complement strand
GGGTAGGGGTTGTAGTATAGTGTAGTGTAGTATAGGGTAGGGGGTTCGCTTTGCACCCCCAGTCCACTCAAACACTGAGCCCTTTGTCCAGAGGCAGCCACAGTCCACATGGGCCAATGCCTCACACACAGCCCACACCCCCCCACCCCCAAATTCTCTTCACTTCACCTCACTTCTCTTTACTCGGCTGGACATCTGGTGTGTGTGTGTGTGTATGCATGTACTGTATGTCTGGTGTGTGTGTGTGTGTGTGTGTGTATGCATGTACTGTATGTCTGGTGTGTGTGTGTGTGTGTGTGTGTGTGTATGCATGTACTGTATGTCTGGTGTGTGTGTGTGTGTGTGTATGCATGTACTGTATGTCTGGTGTGTGTGTGTGTGTGTGTGTGTGTGTGTGTATGTGTGTGTGCGCAAAGGCGTCAGTATCAGTAAGTACCTGCTGGCAAGTGGACTGCTTTCTTAATATGCTTGTGGTCATTGGGAACACATAGGCTGGGGGTCTTAGCAGTGTTATGTTTTCACCGTTGCTATGGCAATTGAGCGCACAGGTGTTGCAGGTGGACTGTCCATGTGCACAGATGGCGTGGGTGTGTGTGTGTGTGCGTTTGTTCTAGAGAGAATAGAACAGCAGGTATCCATGCTCTTTAGGCTCAGTGTGTGTGTGTGTGTGTGTGTGTGTGTGTGTGTGTGGGTGTGTGCCGTCTCCCCCTGGTACTGTAATCCACTAACCCTGATTAGCGTCAATCCCCCCACAAACGTCCAGACACTGTTTTAAAGACACACATTAACATAAACACACAAACATACTGTGTTGACTCTTTTATCCAGAGAAGTCTTAAAGATACCAGGAAAAAGAAATGTTTTGACCTACATACATTTAGGCCTATGCTACCCCACCGCCTCTTTATCTTTGTGTGTGTGTGTGTGTGTGTGTGTGTGTGTGTAGATGAGGGTGAAGGTTCTTTGGGGCTCTACTGACATCCAAAACCAGTGTCACATATTTTCCGCCCCTTGCCCCCTACTCTCAAACTAGTCTGACCTCTGGGTGAGAAGAAATGACACACACACACACACACACACACACACACACACACACACGTAGCCTACATCTCCATAGACAAGGGGCCGAATCCCTCTTGGGGTTGCATATGAGAGCTGTCTCAGTGGGGGTCAGGGAGCAAGGAGACAGGGAGAGAGAAGGGAGGGAGTCAGAGATCAAAGAATGAAAGAGAGAAGAAGAGAGCAAGTGAAAGAGACGGGCAGATGAAGAAGTCTAGTTTCGCTGGGGACAAGCAGTGTTGGCAGTGGCACGGCAAGGCCAGCATCCAGATGCTGTGGGCCAGATAAGGCCATGAGCCGCCTATCAGCCCTGCCACCTGGGGGTGGCGTCCCTTGTCAGAGACTGGCACTCCAACACACACACACACATTATACATACACATGTGTGAAGTCACTGTAAGGGCATAGCACCCCCTACAGACCCATGGGAAAGCTATGAACCTCCAAAATCATCCCCACAGCTCTGTGTGTGTGTGTGTGTGTGTGTGTGTGTGCATGTAGCAAGCTGTATAGCAGGGCTGGTTGTCATAGCTTCTATTCTAAGAGGGTGGTAATTAGACGCATAGTCTTTAGGCCTCATCCTTACAACTCGCACAACTCGCTTTACATCCCTGCATGTCTGTGTGTGTGTGTCTTTGTGTGTGTGTTTAATCACAGTTCAGAAAGAGTGTAATTACAGTTCACAGGGTGTTGAGAAGCTCTTTTGTGTGAGTAGCTTGTCCTCCGTGTTTGTCACTCTGTGTGCGTGTGTGTGTGTGTGTGTTGCTGTCTTGTTCCCTGTGCGAGCGGTTGCCATGGCGTGACTGGGCTGAGTCAGATGCGTGCTGATGTCACGAACTGAGGGGCAGGGATTTGAAACGCTGCTGTTCATTACACTACTGTCATTCCCACTCCATCCATCAGTCTGTCTATCACTCCATCACTCTCTCAGTCTGGCAGTTTCATCATCCTCATCTTCACACAGACATCTGCTTTCTAGCCATTTCTGCTGACACTGTGTGTGTGTGTGTGTGTGTGTGTGTGTGTGTGTGTGTGTGTGTGTGTTTTTTGTGATATTCTATGTGGATGTCATGTGGAGTTCATTTGCTTCCATGTCCAGTTCTGGTCTAATTTGGTTGTGTTGGGTTGGGTTTTTGTTTTGTTTGTGTGTTTTGTTGTTGTGTTTGTTTTGCTGTCTCACCTGATTAGGTTTGCTTCAGGTGACTGCAGGTGCAGCCAAATCCCAATTGGAACTCCAGCTGTCCTGAGTGACATCACATCACATGCTGTCAGCCTTAATTGGAAACCTTCTGCTGGCAAATTAAATGGCAATTATGATCCATAAATACACACACACACACACACACACACACACACAGACACACATACACACACACAAACACACACACACACACACACACACACACAACACAGGGAAACAAACTACTGACCTTTGATAGCGGTGTAGCTAAAGTGCATCACCTTGCAATGGGTAAACAAGAGAGGAATACAGAGGGAGGGAGTGAGGGGTTGCAGAGAGGGAGAAGTGGAGAGATGGAGAGTGCTGTGGGAGATGAAAGAGAGGTACTGATATTGAAGTTCATTGTCCTTTGGCTGTTTACTTGCACCAGAGAAGGGAGGGAGAGAAGGCCGGGAAACTATGCTTTGGTTGCTTGGACACACACACACACACACACACACACACACACACACACACACACACACACACCTACTGCTCAATTTGAAAAGGATGGCAGAGGGATTCCCATAAAAGTGTATTAGCACATGAAGGGGCTGTTGAAGTGCTACTGTGTGTAGTTTCTCCTCTTCTCTCCCCCTTTGAGTGGCTGGTGTCAACTTTTAGTGATTTCAGCTTTCTCTGGAGTTTGATGAGGTTGAATGTGTGGGGGTGTGGCTTGTGGAGTGTGTTTGGTACACTGTGTGTGTGTCTGTATGTGTGTGTGTGTGTGTGTGTGTGTGTGTGTGTGTGTTTGTGTGTGTGGGTTGGAGAAGGGGGGGGGGTGTCGTTCAAGCTTCCTGTTTGCTTCCTGTGGGTGGCGGCCAGCGGCTGGACTCCCTGCGCTCCTGCCTCTGTGCAGCGTGGGAAACCAGCACACACACAGTTTGAGATTTGGCCATCTAACACACACACACAGAGTCTGTTTGCCAGACTGTGTGTGTTTGTGTGTGTGTAAGAGTGACAGATCAAAAGTGGCAGTACTGTTTGGTATGGTGGGCTGGTGTGGTCTTGTGTTGGTCATGCAGTGTGTTCTAATGAGCCTAGGCCACATGATGCAGAATTATGTCTGGGCCGCTTTACATGTTGCACATTGTCTTTGTTGTCTTGTGTGTGTGTGTGTGTGTGCATGCATGCATGTGCGTATGTGTGTGTGTGTAACAGAGATTGTTGTGTGATTGCAGTGGGGCTTTTTTGAATCCTGAGCACTCTCCATATGTTAAGAACTTAAGCTGGAGCACCCACTCACCTCTTGTTATAGCATGTGTGTGTGTGTGTGTGTGTGTGTGTGTGTGTGTGTGTGTGTGTGTGTGTGTGTGTGTGTGTGAAAGAGGCGGGGGTGAGTGAGAGTGGAGGCCTGTATGCTTTTGAAAGTGTGATGGTACTGATTGGCTGAGTAGATGATGGGGCCCTGTCTTGTTTCTTTCACACGCAAGGACACACAAACACACACACACACACACACACACACACACACATTCTCTCCATCTCTTGTTTATGTTTCGTAAGTGAGTGCTTTTTTTGACATCAACTCGTGCATATTAGCATCAAAATCCTGAAGCTCACAGAACCAGACCAGCATGAAAGCCTTCATGCCTTCATGGGAAAAAAAACTCTCACTTTCTTACTTGACTCTTTCTTCCTCTCTTTTCTTCATCCATCCCTCTCTCTCTCTGCCTCACTCCCACACTCCTCTAAGCCCCTGGGTGAACTGGTCTCACGGGCCACTGGCGGGGTGGCTCTGGCCTGGGTCTGGCACCGGCCCAGCTCAATGTTGGCTCATTAAAAAGGGATTATGGCTAGTGACCCAACCTGCTCATATACGCTCATTAACGCCACCATTGATCACTTTCTGCAGTGGCACGTCAGGGAGGAAGCATTCTGACTTTGACCTCCTCCTCTCCCTCCTCCAAACTCACTACTCCACCTCCACTCCCCAGACCACCCAGCACTACATGCTCACTCACACACCAACCCCCCACTGCCAGCACCCCCACACACAAACACACATTGAGGGGCATATGGGCATGTTCTCACCCAGTTGGACACACAAGCCATTGACACCGGCTTCTGCTATCTCCCTACCTCGCGTGACTCCCGTCCTGCTGACTGCTGACTGAACCCTGCGGCCAAAGATGAGCCCCACTTCTGCAGGGAGAGCGACACTGAGGGAGGGAGAGAGAGGGAGAGAGAAAGAGAGAGAGAGAAATGAGTTCAGATAGCGGTTAAGCCTATTTTCTTCTCATTCCCAGAGATGGTTAGCAGAGAGGCTGTTTGTCCCTCTGTGGTGTACTTGCATGGCCGTGCAGCAGTCTCCCTGTTCTCCCTGCACCCACAGCCACAGTCCATCCAGCCCTCTGAGTGAGATGACAGGCACAGATATTGCTTCTTAGATAACAAATGACCGAGTTAGATAGAAGCTCCCAAGCTTTTCATTGCACCCTATAAGAAACCCTGGCCAACACCAGTGCTGAATGCTCTGATGGCCTTTTAATGTGTTGCTAATGCCGTGCTATTAAGTACTGCTGAGTGAGTGAGTGTGTGTTTGTGTGTGTGTGTGTTTACTGCAATGAGGTGGGATTCTCCTCCTTAAAATGCTCAGAATTCCTCAGAATGTTATTGGAGCACTCAAAGGCAATGACTGCTGTGTACTTTGATCTGTCGGAGCAGATAGTGACACATCCTTATTCTCTCTCTCTCCATTTCTATTTCTCTTTCTCTCCCTCTCTCTGTTTCTCTTTCTCTCCTTCGTGGTCCGTGACTGAGCTAGGGTCAGTGAACTGAGGGGAGATGTTGACAACCTGTTCACCTTTTGAGATTCTACTATTGGGATAAATGTCCTGAATAGCCCAGAAAGACAATTTATTGCCCTGTTTGTATGTTTATGGATTTGCGAGTGTGTGCTAATATCAAATATCTGTTGATCTGTTTTTGTGTGTGTGTGTGTGTGTGTGTGTGTGTGTGCATGTGTTGAGGGTCAGGTCAAGTGGCCTGATGGGGTGTATGGGCAGTAACTAATTGCAAGGTTTCCATGGCGATTGGAACAGCTGGAGGGAAATGAGAGTGCTCGTTAAGAAGGTGCCTCTCTTGTCTCTTCTCACTGTCTGTCTCTGTCTTTTCCCCGTATGTGTGTGTGTGTGTGTGTGTGTGTCAGTCTTTCATCCTTGGTTTCCCCTCATCCTTTCCCACCCCCTGACCTCACTAAACTGTTTCTCTCTCTCACGACCCCTCTCATGCCATTCTCTCTCTTCTATGCATCCTCTTTCCACAATGCTTTCTTCTCTCTTTCACCTCTTGCCCTGCCTCTCTCTCTCTCTCTCAGTCTCTCTCTCTGTGTATACCTTCCTCGTTTAATCTGTGATCCTCATTCTCAATCTCATTCAAGTTTTTGGCCTCTTGCTTAACTGACTTTGGACACAGGGGTCCTTGCTGTAAATATCTTTTACTGTCTTTCAGTCTCTCTCTCTCTCTCTCTCTCTTAGTATCTCTCTCTCACCCTGTTCTGTATGACACAGCTAGAACAGCAGTCCTTGTCTACATCAAACCACTTACAGGTTGACATCAAATTCAGATGTGTTTCTTGGCAGACCTGTAGGCTAAGTGTTTGTGTGTTTAAAGCCCCTCTTCACCCTCAACGCCCTGTAGCTAAGCGACGGATTTGTGTGTATGTGTGTGCGCCTGCATGTGCATGAGCATGTGAGAAAACACACACACACACACACACGCGCGCGCGCTCAAACATGCAAACATGACCCTCAACCCATTGTCCGCCAGGGTCACTGATTTTGCGTTGAGTGACCTGGGTGACCTGAGTGACCTGTGTGTAGGATGGGTATCCCAATGTTGACATCACTGTGTGTGTGTGTGTGTGTGTGTGTGTGTGTGTGTGTGTGTGTGTGGGGGGCTGTATGGAGTCACAGTAATGAGTGGAAGGCCCCTCCTCTCAGTCCTGCGCTGGTCTGTAAAGCAGCTGGAGAATGGCTCCATAAAGCCCATGTTCACACCCAACACCCTGTAGCTAAGCGACGGATCTGTGTCTGTGTGTGTGCCTGTGTGTGTATGAGTGAACACTAACCTGGCAGGATGGGTATCCCAATGTTGACATCACTGTGTGTGTCTGAGTGTGTGTGCGGATGCGTGTGTGTGTGTGTGTCTGTGTGCGCGCGCACGCATACATGTACGCATGTGCATTCCTGTGTGTGTGTGTGTGTGTGTGTGTGTGTGTGTGTGTGTGTGTATATACATACTTTTGGGGTCATTGGCCTCTTGTCTTTACTCAAGCCTAGTGGTTATATTCATTTATTTGTGTTTAGCCAACCACAACTATGTGTGTGTGTGTGTGTGTGTGTATGTGTGTTTATGCAGCCTATGTGCATGCCCATGCATGTGTGTTTTGTTATCCATATATGCGTTCATGCATTAGTGTGTGTGTGCGGGTGTGTGTGTGTGAGTGTGTGTGTGCGGGTGTGTGTGTGTGAGTGTGTGCGGGTGGGTGAGTGTGGAGAGAGGGATCATGATGCCTCACCAACCTCACCTGACGTGTCCAGGCTGGTCTTGGTGATGTGAAGATGTAGGTCTTCTGGCCCAGCGTCTGTGTTTTGACGTGGTCGTTCATGTGGGAGATCTGTGTGTGTGTGTGTGTGTGTGTGTGTGTGTGTGTGTGTTGTGTTTCTTAGATCAGGGTGTTCAGGCACACACACGACTTGCTGAAAGCTGAAAACAATGCTCTGTTTGCTGTAAATAGTTCCCTTTGTGAGTGTGTGCGTGTGTGTGCGTATGTGTGTGTGTGGGTATTTATAGCGAGCAGTCAGTAATGGTTTTAGTGTGTTTACATTACCTTGAAGTAGAGACCTACACTCACACACACACACACACACATACACATTATACTCATACACACTTACCTATACAATTGTACAATTGTGTACAGAATTGAATCTTGTAATTGTGTTACTATTTTCTTTGTGGTGAGTTGTGGTATGTGGTTTGGCTATAGGCCTGGTGTGCCATCAGTCAGTATGTGACAGTAGAACCTGATGTGACATGAGTGAGTATTGTTTGAGTATTGTTTCCTGAGTCGTTTTGATCTGATCATGTCAGTATGTGGGTCTAATTTTGGGCGTGTGTGTTGACAGGTGTATGATTGTGTGACAGGTGGTTGTGCATGCAAAGGGTGTGTCACAGTTTGAGTGTCTCGACTGGTATGTGTGCATGTTGTCACTCCGAGGTGAGGAGGATGAGGAGCTTCAGTGCTGCTCAAGCCTATAGACCTGATTGTGGAACAGCTCTGCCCCCTGTCTGTGGCCTGTGGTACTGCAGGGGGCACAGTGGCCTGCTAGAGTCTCGTAAGGAAGTAGTTTGTTAGCTGGGTTTATTTATCAGAGACTTTGTTGTGTGTTATTGTATCCCACGCCCATCCTGTTGTTTCAGCTGAACACACACACACAGACACAGACACAGACACAGACACAGAGTAACATTCTGTAGTACTGTAGAAAACGTCAGAATATGAATGCAGTCTCTCGTTTGGAAAGGGCAGTAGAGATTGTTAGTGAGCTGATTCATTGTGCATCACTGTGTGTGTGTGTGTGTGTGTGAGATGGAGAGAGGGGTTAGGGGACAGGGTACACACAGCAGGCAGGATAGAGGGGTGTGATGGAGGAGGAGGAGGATGATGTCTCAAGGCCACACAGCTGCTCTGCTGCCACTGTTGTCATTTTAGTGCCAAGTTTATACCTTGTGTGTGTGTGTTTGGGTGTGTGTGTGTGTGTGCATGTCTGATTTAATTGACATTCCCAGTGCCAAGGTGTGTCAGGAAGGGCAGAAGGATGAAAGTAGAGGAAGGACAAGAGAGAATGTGTGTGTGTGTGTGTGTGTTTGATGTGTGGCCACAAGAGTGATGGGGGACATGGCTACACACACTTTTTTTTCCCCCCTGCTTGGTGATAAATGCCAAGGCCAGCTGAATTGCGATGCTGTTTTGACATTTTGTTTTATGTGTTAACATGAGTCTTGCTGTGCTCTTAGTTCCTGACCATCATCCCTCTTCCTCTTCTCTCATCCTGTGTATATGTACGTGTATGTGTGTGTGTGTATGTGTGTGTGTGTGTGTATATGTACGTGTGTGTGTGTGTGTGTGTGTGTGTGTGTGTGTATGTGTGTGTGTGTGTATGTGTGTGTGTGTGTCTGAGTGTATATGTACGTGTGTGTGTGTGTGTGTGTGTGTGTGTATGTGTGTGTGTGTGTCTGAGTGTATATGTACGTGTGTGTGTGTGTGTGTGTGTGTGTGTGTGTGTGTGTCTGAGTGTATATGTACGTGTGTGTGTGTGTGTGTGTGTGTATGTGTGTGTGTCTGAGTGTATATGTACGTGTGTGTGTGTGTGTGTGTGTGTGTGTATGTGTGTGTGTGTGTCTGAGTGTATATGTACGTGTGTGTCTGAGTGTATATGTACGTGTGTGTGTGTGTGTCTGTGTGTGTGTGTCATCGTCTCCTGTCCTCTGCCTCCCCCCCGTTTCGCTGTGTTGTTGCTGGGCTGGTGTAGAGAGGTAGAGGCAGTGTTTACAGGCAATTGGTGCACAGTCAGTCAGTCCGTCAGAACTAGCTTGTGCTCTCTGGAGCTCAGGGGAGCAGCAGCCCTCTGGCTCTCTCAATGCATTTGTGTCCATCCTCATAGGCCAGATTAATGGAGGGATTGCAATGTGTGTATGGATGGGTTTGTTTGTGTGTGTGTGTGTTTGTGGAGGGAATTGAGTATTGAATTGTTATACATTGTATTGGATTGTTATGTTCCTCACAGTGACCTTCCGGATGAGCCTAGATGCAAGCTCCAAGTACAGAGAGAGAGAGAGAGAGAGAGGAAGAGGAAGAGGAGGGGCTGGAGGGAGCGAGAGAGAAGTGTGTGTGTGGCATGGAGGTAGAGAAGGAAATAAACATGAGGAGGGTGAAACGGCAGTTTTTGTTGTTGACAAATGAGACAGTTGAGATGATTGCCTCTGAATGTACAGTTATGGTGCATGGTATAGTGTGTCATTTCACTGTGTGTGTGTGTCTATGCTCACCATTTGGATTGAGTGTGTCTGTCAGCAACTGAGGTGAGTATATGTGAGCGGAGATTCTTTGTGTTTAAAGTGTGTGTGTGTGTGTGTGTAGTTGTTGGGTGTGTGTGGCTAGTGTGAGATCTCTCAGTGTCGTCTCAGAATGAATGGAGTCATTCACAGCTCAACACAAACACCCATTAAGGCACTGGACTCTACAATAACAGTACAGTCTCTCTCTCTCTCTCTCTCTCTCTCTCTCCCTCCTCCCCCCTCTCCCCTCTCCCTCTCTCTGTCTCTGTGTCCCTCTCTCCCTCCTGCGGTCATCTTAGCCCGTCCTCCTCTGCTCTATTTGACTCTACAGCTCCCTCTCCTTGCCTAGTCTGCACATCCCCACAGACACAGCCTAGACTCACTGTGTGTGTGTGTGTGTGTGTGTGTGTGTGTGTGTCTGTGGTGCTATGCGTTATAGGGAGTTCACACACACATCCTCTTTCCTTCCTATGACCCCCAGTAGGGGATAGATGTGACCCTGTGACCTTTGTGTTGTGCGTCCTCCTTTCCTCGCTGTGGGACAGTGTTTCGCTAACGACTACAGGGGATGTGTGCCTCTGGAGCTGTGTGTCGTTTCAGAGAGGAGATTTTTACAAAGGATATTATTATCTGTGTGTGTGTGTGTGTGTGTGTTATGGTCACTGTGACTAGTAATGGATGTTGTGTATTATGTGGCTGAAGGCTTGTAATATCCTGTGTGGTGTGTATGTATGTGTTTGCATGTGGTTTGTGTATGGTGTCTGTGTGTGTGGTTATGATCTCTCTGATGTGTGCTACCCACCACCCCCTTCTCTCTCCTTCACTGTGGTCTCATCTGTCTATTCTTCTAGGCCACCTCTGTCTCACAATGACATCACGCTTTGAGCCACAGATTTGTGGTTTGCTGCAGAACTCTGCACTTACCAGTTCCCCTTTCTTCTAGTTTTTTCTCTCTCTCTGTCTCTCTCTCTCCCCCTCCATCCCTCCCTTCGCTCCCTCAAAGTCTCTCTCTCCTTTTCTGCTGATGTGGCATGCCTGCTCCGAGGGAAGGGGGTTTTGCTGTGGGGTTTGTGGGTAATGGTAGATGGTTTTTTACCTGAGTGGGATATCCAGGCATGACACACAGAAACTAAAAAGTCCCCTGCTGTCATGTTTAGAGTGATAACCATGGCAATGAGAATGCAATAGGTTGCTATTTATCCAACCCTCTACGTCATAGACTCAGCTTTCAGCTGATCACTCCATACTGTGTGTGTGTGTGTGTGTGCGTGTGTGTGTGTGTGTGTGTGTGTGTGTGCAAGTCTGTGTGCCTGTACTTTGAATGCGACAGTGGGCAAGTGTATCAAGAACCTTGTGTATTTTGGGCTGTTAGGGGAATGGCGTGACATTTTGGCAGTGACACTGAGAGCGGTGTTCTAAACATGAACACACACACACACAAACACACACACACACACACACACACACACAGAGAGCTTCCCAGGACTGCAGTCCACTGTTCAGAGTCAAGCTGAGTGACTGGTCTCTAATGCATCTTACTGTCTCTCTCTCTCTCACACACACACACACACACACACACACCACACTGGAATTAATAAGTGTTAACCTAGAGACTATGGTAATGTACAGACAGCAGTATAAAGATTATACAAGGTATGTTTCCATGTCCACCTGAGAAGTCTCTGTCTTGCACCCTATGTCTCTCTCAGTCTCTCTCAGTCTCTCTTGCACTCACACACTCAAACCACAAACACACACACACATCTTATACATACAGACACTTACACACACATACATGCACACGCATACATTCTCCCACGCTGGGTCACTGTGGCTAGGGGATGTTTAAACCCCACTGTCTCTCTCTTGTGGAGTGTTTGATGGGCGCAGTGGACAGAGAGAGAGAGAGAGAGGGAGAGATGGACAGATAAAGAGAGATAGAGAGAGGGACAGTAATAGAGAGGGAGAGAGAGAGATGTGTCCTCTACAGATGGCAGCCAGGGCAGTTGGAAGGGAATGGAAGAGCTTACTCATAGCAACAGAGGTACACAGCCACAAACACACCAGGGGCCAACAGACTCTCTCTCTCTCTCTCTCCCTCACACACACACACACACACACACACTCACACTACATGCACATGACAAATCCTCTCTCATAGCGGAAGACATGGCTGTTGCGTTGTTCTGTGGGGGGTGGAGGGTGGTGAAGGTATCCAAATACAGGCACACACACACACACACACACACACTCAGACCCCCACCCTCCCTTTAGGCTCCCACAAACTCACCCACTCCCAGTCTCTGTGCATTCTCATGCTGTAGTTCCAACTTTGTGTGTGTTTTCTGAGCAACGGTCAAAGCCGGCAACGTGTTTCACAGGAAAGGAATTCAGTGTAAGAGCGTCAGAGAGAGAGAGAGTGAGAGAGAGAGAGGGAAAGAGGAGGTGGAGAGAGAGAGAGAGCCAGCCAGGGAGGTAGAAGAGGGAGAACCTCAGTAAGGATGATTAGTCTTAGCAGCTTGGTACTTGTAAAGGGAAAGTTAGCGAGTTGCAGAGAAGCCGAGGAGTTGCTGTCTGCCTGGAGTGCTTGTGGTTGGCGAGGGGGCCGTGCTGAGGGGGAGAGAAGAGAAAGAGGAAGAGATGCAGCTGGACGGGCAGACGCAGATAAGATGCCACGTTGGTGAATGGACACCCCTCTCTCCTGCTGGAACTCAATGAAGCTGGATCCTTGGACTGTGTGTGTGTGTGTGTGTGTATGTGCGTGTGTTTGTGCGCATGTGTGTGGTTAGGGGTGCATACGTGTGTGTTTGAGGAAGAGGCTCTACAGCAGCTTCTGAGAGATTCTGTCTTCAAGTTCCGGAACGTTACTTGTGTGTGTGTGTGTGTGTGCGTGTGTGTGTGTGTAACGGTGTGTGATGGATCCTCTGGACCCTACTGTTGTCACCCCCATTCTGTTCATTGCTGCACACTTCCTCACGGCTGCTGGGGTGTGGCTGTACCGCCGACGTCGAGCTCGCCATGCAGGTACACACACACACACACACACACACACACATTCACACACATTCATCAACACACCTACATACATGACTTGCAGTCTCACGTGTGTGTACATTAAATGTGTGTGTGTTTGTGTGCATAGAAACCTGTATGGTCA
>JAIFZK010000011.1:410000-512500 GCA_027481765.1 Tenualosa thibaudeaui | reverse complement strand
CACACCTTAAATGATTGAAATTTTCTAGTAATTAGTTTTCCATATCTTACTTGTTCTCTCCACACGTTCCTCTGCCCCTGGTCTGTCTCAAGTGACAACGTTAAGGATGACCATACTCAGACTTGGTCAGCTCCTCAGACCCACACCTCTGACCACTAAGTTGCTGTGAGATGTTTTTAGTGCTTTTAAATGAAAGAAGAACTTCATCTGGAGCCTTGGCATTAACTCAAGCTTCACTGAGCTTGCGCTGTGTGTGTGTGTGTGTGTGTGTGTGTGTGTGTGTGTGTGTGTGTGTGTGTGTGTGTGTGTGTGTATACATACCTATTTGCATTCCTGTGAGCCCTGCTGTGTGCATATATGTGCCTTTGCAGCTTAGTGTGGGTGTCACTGTTCATAGCAGGAGAGTGCCTGCAGGGGGTGCCGCCTCCCTATGCCTGAGCCAGTCACTGCCCCCCTACAGAGGCTCCTATGGACATACATTTAAGGCATTAGCTTTTAGCTCATATGGTCATGCATTTAAGGCATTAGCTTCTAGGCCACACGTGCCTGTATGTGTTTACCAGTCCTCCCCTTGGAAGCACTGATTCAGTGGAGGAACGATGTGCCGATGAATTCTAAATTCTAAGTTCATCTCGCAGGGATGAGGCACAGATAAACTGGGTATTGTATCCCTTTGGGTATAAACCTCTTGTGATGGAGTAAATGTAATTGACACTGTTGTTGAAATGTGTCAACAAGGTTTTTACACTGGTTTACTTTACTACTTCAGGAGTGATTCAATTATTCAGTGCTTTTTATGAGTGGTGCCCTAATTCTTAATCGTGGTGATGAACAATAGTATATAGGCTCCGGTGCAGTTTGGCTTGACAGATCTCTCAACTTATGTACATATGTATGTGTGTGTGTGTGTGTGTGTGTGTGTGTGTTTTGAGTTCTACAGATGTTGGTGTAGCTCATGATGCTTACCTCCTGGCCCCTCTCCTCCATCCCCCAATAACAGGGCCTGTGGTCACATGCAGTCCAATTGAATCTGCTGTAATCTGATGATAGACATGTGGGCCTGGGGTCTGGGAGGTCATTATGGGGAGATTATTTAGGAGCTGATGTAAGCCACACTCATATGGACGTCTTTATCAGTGTATCTCCAGACATATGGCCTGTGTGTTATTGCTTTGATCGCTTGGACAGCAAGTGATAGATAAAGAAAGTGCAAATGAAAGAGAAAGGAAAAGAAAGAGGGACCTGAGCTCAGCAGAAAGAGAAAATGAATGGGGAAGAGTGGTGTAGTGGAGATGCTGGGATGCTACCATTCAATGAGTCACAGACACAGAGAACGAATGAGGACAAAATGGCAGAGACCTCCAGAAAACAACCGACGACCAGAACAGAACAAAACCAAATGAAACCAAACCACACCGAACAAAAGCTAAAGGGCAGTGGGTAGGAGTGGATCTGAATGAGAGGAGGAGGAGGAGAGAGAGAAAGAGAGAGAGATTAGGCATGATGACTGGAAAGAGAGACTGAGCAAGGGAGTGAGAGAGAGAGAGAGAGACAGACAGGGAGGGAGGGAGGAAGGGAGGGAGGGAGGGATAAGCGTTGTGTGGTATTAGGAGCGTAAGCTCTCTCCGTTATTTTTAGTTGCGAGGCCTGGGGAGAGCCAGAGCAGCAGAACAGCACTCACGACACAGCCGACACACGGAGCAAGGGGACCACGGTGAGAAGCACATGAACGACTGGACAGAGAGAGAGGGAGAGAGGGCCACGGCGCGGATACTAAACTGACGGAGCAAGGGATGATAGGGACCGATCGGAGGAGAGGAACGAGAGGAGGCGCATACGACAGCATCACTACTTAAAGCAGAAGAGACAGAACGAGAGAGGAGAACGCGTGTGTGAATTTAGCTGATGGACTATCCCAACAGGACTTACAGCCACATCGAGAGAGCAAGCTTGTGTGTGTGAAGTTTGGAGAGTGTGTGTGTGTGTGAGAGAATATGTTGTTGTGCTGTTAGATAAGAGTGAGCTTTCTGCCAGATTAAAAGCCACTACATTAGGTCACACACACACACACACCCACAAACACACACACACACTCATCTGGGCTGTGTGGATGAGTGTATTCTCTCAGCTGTCTGTGTGTGTGTGTGTGTGTCTTTGTGTGTGTCTGTTTACGCTCGTGTTTGTTATTGTTTACATTGTTAATTAGCCGCCATGCTAAGATGAGCTAAGTGATGGGAGTGATGCTAATGGCTACTGTTTCATAGCTTGGTGATGTCAACAGTCACTTCCGTGTGTGTGTGGAGTGTGTGTTCACTGGTCACTCCTAATGATAGTTTTGAAGTGTGTGTTTGCTGGCCACATCTAACAATGAGCTTTGAAGTGTGTGTGTTCGCTGATCACTCCTAGCTGTGGTCTGAGGTGTGTGTTCACTGAGAGTGGCTCAGTTGAGACCGATTGCTTCTGATGGTTGCCTCACAGTGGGCAAGTGTGTGTGTGTGTGGAGTGTGTAGGACACTACAGAGCTGTAGTGCAGGGTGATGAACAGAGACATGACAGCTGGGTCCCCTTGAGAACTGGAGTAACCCACAGGCATCCTGTCTACTAAACACACACACACACTTCTTACTGTGAAAAGTGTGCCAGATTGGACTGTGTGTGAGATAATTAATCTGTGGATTTGGACATGATTAGTATGTATATGTGGCAGGGATCAGATCCGGACAAATCTAGTCAGGACCGCAGGAGCCCCTGAGCCACTGTCTTTTTATTTTCACTCCCTCCATACACACACACACACACACACACACACACACACACACACACACACACCAACCTTTTCTCCACGGTGTCAGTTTTTATGTGTCTGACCAAGTTCAAATTACACGGGCACACACACGCTCACACACACATTTTCTCTCTTTGTAACACACACTCTTATACAGATACACAGACACACACCCTCTGTTTCCTCTCTCATTTTCCTTATTAAATCAGAAGCCATTTCTCTCTCTCTCCCTCCCTCCCCCTCTCTTCCTCTCTTCCTCAGGAGTCTGCAATCTAACAGTGAGATGTAAGTCATCTCTCCCTGCACATCTTTTCCATGCTCCCCTCCCAAATACACTCCTAACCTTCCTGTCCGCTCCTCACTCTCTCTCTCACTGCCTCAAAAGCTAGCAGGCCAGGGGCAAAGTGTAGGAGGGACTTGATGTCATCAGGTGTGTGTGTGTGTGTGTGTGTGTGTGTGAGAGTGAGTGAGTGAGTGAGTGAGAGTGAGTGTGATTGTCACTGGTTGTCTGTTTGCTTGATGGAGAGAGAAGCTGCTAGCATGGCACACTGCACTGCTGGAAGACTGCGAGTGGGTGACATCATCAGCCGGGGACGTTGACTGCTGCTGTCACCACACATGTTTTCAACACTTCCTTATTGCCTTGTGTGTGTGTGTGAGTGAGTGAACACAGGTTTGTTTTTGCTTTGCCACATACTTCCTCTTTTGTGAGAAACTGAAAACACACAAATCACACCATGAGTCCCATAAAGGTATGTGTTTGTGGGCATGAGTGTGTGTGTGTGTGTGTGTAAACAAAGTGTTTGAACACACACACACAACCTGTAGTGCTCAGCCCAGCACTTTGGGGCTCCAGTTAGGGTTAGTTAGAGTTTCCCAATCAGCTCAAGCTTGTATTACTCTTGCGCAAAGAGAGGCACACTGAAACCAACCAACAGAGAGAGAGAGAGAAAGAGAGAGACAGAGAGAGAGCGCTTGACTGGGAGAGACGGAGGAAGAGTCCTGGGTAACGGTAGTGTTCCAAAAATAGAGTGAGTGTGTGAGTGAAAAAGTGGTATAGAGAGAACGAGAGAGAGAGAGAGGGAGGGTAGGAGGAGTCCAGGAGCTGTGCTTAGCTGTGCGGGGTGGAGTCTGCTCTCACTCTCACACACGTGTGAGAAAGCAGAGCGATTTTGGCAGCCACCACTGACATGGCAGCGACAAGAGGGCCGGCGGAAGGAGAGAGAGAACGACAGAGCACATAGTCAGGGAGCGAAAGAGAGAGAGAGAGAAAGGCTCCAGTTTGCTCAAGGCCCAATAGTCAATGTGTTGTTGCTGTGTGTGTGTGTGTGTCAGAAGTGTAACTTGCTCTCTCTGTGGGTGTGTATGTTTGGACCACAAACTTGCTGCCTTCTGCTGAACTCTTACACCTGGGCTGCCAGGAAAGGCAGGAAGACAAACAGCCTCGGCGCTCGAGTGATGGAGAGACTGAACAGAGGGATTGTGGGATAACGCACGCACGCACACACACACACACACACATGCACAAGTGCATAGAGGAATACTCTCACACAGAGAGGAAGATGTGGCCCGACTACTGTAACGAGAAAAGCCTCAACGCACATCTGCACACACTCATGTGCTGCACAGGTCAGTACACTGGAGACGTGTGTATGTGTGTGTGTGTGTGTGTGTGTGGTAGTGCCTCAGTGTTTACTCATAGGCATAAGCCATAGCGTGGTGGCATAGCAGCTGTGTGTGTGTGTGTGTGTGTTTGTGTTTATACAGGATGGAAGGGTGTGTAGTCTGGAACAATGATTCACTGTGTTTTGGAATGCGTGCCGTTTGGTGGCTGTCACTCCTCTCTGGGGTCTGGCTGCAAGTGACGGCATATAGCTAAGTGTGTGTGTCTGTGTGTGTTTCCAAGTGAGTGTGTGTGTGTGAATGTGTGTGTGTGTGAATTCATGCGAGTACCACCTCCATGCTGGTGGGGGTGCTGTGTGTCGTGTGTGTGTCCTTGCCCACTCGGTCAGAAGTGGGCCACTGTGATGTCAGACCACACGTTAAATGTCAAAAATGAGCGGGAACCGTCACACATAAGAGTGGGGTGTGTGTGTGTGTGTGTGTGTGTGTGTGTAGTGAAGTGTAGTGTAGTGTTTGGCTTAGTCTGTGAGCGCGCAACATGTGCCTGTCAGTGAGAGCGGAAGTAACCCAGCAATGTCTCCTCAGTGCATTGGTAGATTGCCGTAGCAACCACATCAACATTTGCACATGCCGTTTTAGGGAGAGGAAGGCATTGAGTCGGAGGTTTGTGTGTGTGTGTGTGTGTGTGTGTGAGAGAGAGAGAGCGAGACTGACTGTCTGACAGATAAGTGCCAGAGGTTCTGAAGGCTGTGGTCAGACTCTATTCTCAGTCTCCTGTCTCACATGGTTGGATCTCACAATGTGGGAAGAGCCCCAGTGTGGCGTCAGCATCCGCGTCCTGCTTTTGCTCCAGTCACCTGCTTTAACTACCATCTCTCACTCTCTCTCTCTCACTATCTCTCGCTCTTTCACTTTTTCTGCAGTTTTATTTCCCTCTTCCTCTTTCTTTGTTACTTTTTGCATTTTCCCCAATCCATCTTTCTACATGGCTAATCTGTGTGTGTTTGTGTGTTTGTGTGTGTGTGTTTGGGTGGGGTGGTGTCTGAATGAGCATCAGTGTGAGGTTGTTGTACTGCAAGTCAGTGGAACAGTTGTACCCTGGAGGCCAGCTATTGTCGCCACCCTTTTGATCCAGGTTATCTTGTCTATTTTAAACTGCTAGCCTATTTTCCTTTTTTAATCACCTTCAGTGCCTTCACTGAAGGAGGCACTTCTCCTGCTTCCACTAACGCTGTGTATGTGTGTGTGATAACACATACCTTCCTTCCCTGTGCTATGCATAGAGAGGTTGTGGTAGATGATGATAAGAAATACTTGTTTCTGAACACACACACACACACACTCACTCTCACGCTGATGGGTTGTTTCTTTGATGCTTGTGCCCCTCTGTGTTGTGTTACTGTTACACCACCGTCTCTAGTCTCTGTTCTTCCTTCAGAGATCTTCTCTCCTCCCCAGCTTCTAATATTTATAGAAGCACAGCAGACAGATGGACGGGGGGGGGAGTGGCAAAGATGAAGCTGCAGTATCACAACATGTTTTTGTGCCTTTGCTATGGACTAAACTGTCTCTCTTTCTGTCTCTCTTTGTGTGTCCTGCAGATGAGCGAGACAGGGTACAGAAGAAAACCTTCACAAAATGGGTCAACAAACACCTGATAAAGGTACGCTCCTGTACAGCCCACTGGCCTGGGCCTCAGGAATGAGGTCCGCAAACACACACAGATAAAAGTTTAGACAGATCTCACACACACACACCTCTATTTCAGGTACACTTGATTGCACACTGGCACACATATGGACAGACACACATATACACAGACACTCACTCTCTCTCTGACTCAAACACACACACTCTGTCTCTCTCTCTCTCTTTCTCCAATTCTTGCACAGGCGCGCGCGCGCACACACACACACACACACAAACACATACATGCACATACACACACCATCCATAGGTGAAACTCCTGAAGTTAAATTAGCATGCTAATAAGATTAGCCTTGTGCTTTACTCTGGCATGACTGTGTGATCATCTGAAGAAGATTGGAATGTGTGTGTGTGTCTGTGTCTATCTGTCTCTGTCTAACCTGCCTAGCCTCCTGATCTCGGTCTGGCGGACTGCTGCTGTTAGTATGAGATTCATGGAATAGAAATGTGTATCTGGGGGAGTGTGAGGGTGTGTGTGTGTGTGAGGGTGTTAACCCCATGTCTGCACTGACCTGTGTGTGTATGATTGTGTCTTTAAGAGTGTTAATTCTCTGCTTGTCACTCTCGGTCTGCCCTTTGTGTTTGTTTAGCAGTGACATTTTGTGTATGTGTGTGTGTGTACGTGTGTGTGTGTGTGTGTGTGCACACACCCACTGGGCTTGTCAGTGCTCAGCAGACCACTACAGCTGCTGACCCCATAACTGAGCGCACTACTGTGATGTGGGTCACTGTGTATGTGTGTGTGTATGTGTGTGTGTGTGTGTGTGTGTGTGTGTGTGTGTGTGTCTGTGCGCTCATTACTGTCACTGAGGAATGCTGGCCAGTAGTGTAACATTAAACTAGCCGTACCAGCGTCGAGTGATATATTAAGCTGGGCAGGTGACCTTTACTAGGACATACGATGATTTTCTGTGTGTGTGTGTGTGTGTGTGTGTGTGTGATGTGGAGAAGGAAGGAAAGACTCCAGTCAGTAGAAGGACTATTCAAGAGATAACAGAGTGCTAGTTGTTGAAATACAGAGGTGTGTGTGTGTGTGTGTGTGTGTGTGTGTGTGTGTGTGTGTGTGTGTGTGTGTTCTGTATGACCATAGCCGATTGAGAAACAACAGCAGGAGTCGGTCAGGGCTCATGTGGTTAGTGTGTGTGTTAGTATGTGGACAGGAACAGGAGTGGAGTTTGTGTAAAGATGGCCTGTGGGTTTCCTGTGCCTGGCCACAGAATGATCTCAGATCAGCTGAAGCAGCCATTAAAGTCTCCATCTTTGCTAACAGCCTTCAGATAACACTTGTATCCACCAGTGAAGGCAAAGGTGAAGCTGAAAGTTGCTAACAGTGTATGTATGCTCTCTTCGTTGATCCAGCTGTGGGGGTGTGTGTGTTTGTCAGTCCGGACTGCTTGTCAGCCAAAGCGGCAGTGGTTTTCAGGCGAGTTTATGCACAGTTAGATTACTCATGTTTACTGAGCCACCCACAATCCTTTGCTCTTGCTGACAGGTGGGCAGGTGGCATTCAGGTGAGTGGTGTGTGCCTGCTCTAAATGGACCACAAGCTCATGTGAGTGTGTCAGTCAGTATGTTTGTTCTGTACACACACCTAGTATAAACACTAACTTCAGTGCAAACTGTGTTTGGAGGAACCTGCCCTTAGACTAAGGTGGAATTCTTCTGCATATATTCCTCTTCCTTCCACCCACACACACACACATATATACACACACACACATACACACACACACACACACACACACACACACACATACCTGTACACATGTCCCTGTTGCTCTTTTGAAAAGATAAAGGTGATGGTCACATAGCTGTTGAATCATGGGATGAAAGTGGCAACCATGGGCCTTAGTGGAGAACAGTCTGAGGTAAATCAACCCTGAATAGTGAACTAAGTCAGCTAACACTAACTAATGGGGGCTAACTAATAGCATTAGCTTTTGTTTATGTTGCAGTTATGTTGATTTGGGGTGGAATATCCCTTTAAAGACGTTATGGAAGAATAACGGTCCCCGTTCATTGTCACAAGGGGAAGTTTTTGTAATGGTGACACAGAGCAGTCTCCTGAGTTCCTACGGAGACTGACGCACTGAAACTCCCTGGTGTTCCATTCATGTGTTAGCTCGGGTTGCCATGGGATTGTCTTTGTAGAGCGCTGTAGGTTGGTCATGTGCTAAATCTATAGTCATGCTGGTGAAGTTAGGCTGTCAAGGCTGCAGCCTCTGTCAAGTCAGAGTAACTGTAGTTCATTTCTTTTGTGCTTTGGTACAGGGCAGCATGAGTACAGATTTTACTTACAGGACATGAAGAAAAGTTTGTATTCTTTTCTCCATACACCCTTTAACCTTTGTGCAATATCTTTGAGAAGCACTTACAAGGAGCATTCAGTTTTTTTTGTCTTGGCTCTTTGTCTAGGTTGTCAGAGGAAAGGAGGTGGCAGGTGTGGGGAGGGTTTTGGAGGAGATGGGGAGAAGGTGCCAGGTTTGGGGAGGGTTTTGGAGGAGATGGAGAGGAGGTGGCAGGTTTGGGGAGGGTTTTGGAGGAGATGGAGAGGAGGTGGCAGGTTTGGGGAGGGTTTTGGAGGAGATGGGGAGAAGGTGCCAGGTTTGGGGAGGGTTTTGGAGGAGATGGAGAGGAGGTGGCAGGTTTGGGGAGGGTTTTGGAGGAGATGGAGAGGAGGTGGCAGGTTTGGGGAGGGTTTTGGAGGAGATGGGGAGAAGGTGCCAGGTTTGGGGAGGGTTTTGGAGGAGATGGAGAGGAGGTGGCAGGTTTGGGGAGGGTTTTGGAGGAGATGGGGAGAAGGTGCCAGGTTTGGGGAGGGTTTTGGAGGAGATGGAGAGAAGGTGCCAGGTTTGGGGAGGGTTTTGGAGGAGATGGAGAGGAGGTGGCAGGTTTGGGGAGGGTTTTGGAGGAGATGGAGAGGAGGTGGCAGGTTTGGGGAGGGTTTTGGAAGAGATGGGGAGAAGGTGCCAGGTTTGGGGAGGGTTTTGGAGGAGATGGAGAGGAGGTGGCAGGTTTGGGGAGGGTTTTGGAGGAGATGGAGAGGAGGTGGCAGGTTTGGGGAGGGTTTTGGAGGAGATGGAGAGGAGGTGGCAGCTGGCAGGCTGGAGCAAACAAAAGTGACAGAATCAGAATGGAGTTGTGGTGGGTGCTGTGTAGGAGGGCAGATGTCATACACACATGCACACACACACACACACACACACACACATATATTGCACTCTCACACAGCACATGTACCTTCTGTACCAGACTTTGTTAAATTAAAAAGGGACCACACACACAGGCCCATTCCAAACTCTCTTACCTTCTTCTCTACCCACTTTACCTTGACCTTGATAAATTCATTAAAGCTTCAGGAAAAGACAACAATCCAAATCCACTTACAGTCTCTGAGCTTATAGGTTGTATTGCAGTGGTTGTATCTCCCCCTGCTGGTCATGAGCAGTACTGTGGGAGTGTAGGTTCCAGTCCAGTGGGAGGCTGCAGTGCAGTGGATGGAGGAGTTCAGCTCAGTCCAGCTGCTGTGGGCGATAGTTGCAGAATGGTGCAGAGGCAGTCCACCTCTATCCCATGATCCTCTCCGTCACATGGTCAGACATGGAGGAGCAGCTGGATCCAGCTTCAACTCCACAGCACAAACACAACAGGGAAATTACTTGAAATATTATGAAGATATGCATACACACAGATAAACATGTAATCCATATGCATATGCGTATACGCACACACACACAGTTTTTGTAACTGAAATCCACTACTATCCTGATCGTGACAGTGACCCAACTGCAGTGCATGCTGGGAGTTTAGTCAGGGCTCTGATGGTCCAGCGTTTTAAAGCCCATCTGCTGACCAACCTGTGCGGCTCTGTCTCATCTGTGGCAAATCCCCCCATTCTGTCCCTCCTTTTGGATATCCACTTAGCTTAGTTCCCCTCTCTCTCTTTCTCTCTCTCTCTCTCTCCATTTCTCTCTCTCTCCTTCTCCTCTCCTCTCTCTCTGCTCCAGTGTGTTTCATGACTAAGCAGTGGAGACAGCAGGCATGATTCAGCTAAAAGCTGCCCTACTTCCCCACACAAGCGGCTGCAGGCTGATCCCAGACCAGCGGCACCACCCGCTCTGTCAGCTCCCATCTCTTCTGGGTCACCGCGGGTTGGCTTGGGTCGGGTCAGGTTGTGCTGGGTCCTGTCAGGTCGGGTTAAGGCAGGGTTGGGTCAGGTCGCGCTGAATAAGGTTTCTCTGGAATAGGCATGAGTGGAGGTCACAGCTGGGCAGCTGTGATCCTCTGCTGTCACGCATGAACTCAGACTCGCACGCACAGCATCTGCTTGCTGTTTCCTCTCCTGATATGAGATTTTGTGATTGTTATCTGATCCTCTCTTCCTCTCTCTCTCTGTTTCTTTCTCTTTTGTAGGTTCGTAAGCACATCACAGACCTGTATGAGGATCTGAGAGATGGGCACAACCTCATCTCACTACTGGAGGTGCTGTCAGGAGTCACACTGGTAAGAAAACACACACACACACATAAAGATGCAGTTTGTGCTGAGGTGCGCAGTGACACACCTGAATAACCTCACAGGTCTTGGCACTCAGACATGACAAGGAGTCAGCAATTTTTGTGTGTGTGTGTGAATGAGTGTGTGCATGCACGAGAGAGTGTGTTCAGTGACCATAGCCATACAAATATTGTATGTAAGCATTTCAAGGACACAATACCCAAATACGCAGTGCTCCACACACATACCCTCTTGCTTTTGTTGAGATGTCGAGAGAGAGAGAGAGTGTGTGTGTGTGTGTGTGTGTGTGTGCATTCTTTGCTCTGTGTGTGTTTGTGTGTTGGAGCCCTCTGAGCTGTCCACTACTGCTGTTTCTAACTCCTCATTTGCATCTCTTGTTTGCTGCCAACTGCTATTTCCAGTTTTCATTTCTCTTGTTTTGTTTTCTGTTTCACTGTCTCTCTCTCTCCCTCTATCTCTCATTCCTCCCCCTCTTCTCTTTATGAGCATCCACTCATCTCCACTCCTCCCTTCTTCCCTCTCTTTCGCTATGCCCTCCATTTCTCTCTCTCTCTCTTCCTGTCTTTCTGTCTCTCTGTCTGTCTTCAATGTGATCAGCATAAGGGTGTGTCCACGCTGAGGAGAGTGTGTGTGTCGCACCCCCCGCCACTCATTCTAGTGGGGGGCGAGGAGGAGGATGGAGACCAGGGAGTATGTGTGACACCCCCCCCCCCCCCCCCCTTACATCCACAAAACACGCACACGAACCCTGAGTCTGATACTGCATGTCAATTTCACACACCTGCTGCGTGTGTGTGTGTGAGTTTGTGCTCGCCCTCTAACACAGAGTCTTTGTCCAAAGGATGCAGACAGAGTAGGATTATAATACCATGTCCCCCTGAATCCCCGTATTCACACACACATTTACACACACTCACACCAGCCGAGTGAATTACACTGATCTTGTCAGTCCAATTTGATTTATCATCTTATGTTGTCATGACAAATTTAGCCCAATTATGACACAAATACATGCACATGCAGACATGCACACATACACACCCAGACATACAGACAGGTCTTGTGAATAGATCTTCCCTGCACACTCACACACACATATAGATACACCTGGTTGACGGCGGGCACTCTAGTGTGTAGCATGGCTCAGTGGGCACTCTGCTAGGCTATGAGTGGCCAGTAGACTTTAGCGCCACGCTCTGCTGCTGGACTCTATATGCTGACAGAAGCTGCGGCCCAGCTACACCCCAAAGCCCCCCACTACCCCCACCCCAAAGCGCTCCACTCCCCGCTGCCAGCATGAAGCGACCCTCCCCAGCACTGCTGACGCACCCAGCGGCCAAGCCTCTCCCTCAGCACTGCTGGTACTGCTGCTCATGGCTCTCCAGCGCCATCCTCAGACACTCTGCAGTCTGGCAGCCTGTGATTTCCACCCCTAGCAAAATTCTGACATGGGAATGGGACAGGGTGGAACTTTCCTGCCTGATGGGGATGTTTTGTGTGTGTGTGTGTCAAGTGTGAGCATGTGTCTGCCTTAAGTAATGATTGTTAGGGGTGGTGTGTGTGTGTGTGTGTGTGTGTGAGAGAGAGAGAGAGAGAAAATGGTAGATACTGTGTGTGGGTTTACTTTGCTGTAGGGGTTGACATTTTGGGGTCACTGGGAGTGACCTCTAGGTTTGATTCACGTGTATGAAGTCACTAGTTTTTTGATGGAACCAAGCATGGCAATAACCACCTTCACTTGGAGACACGCACATACACACGCACACATACACACATGCACACACACGCACACACACACACATGCACACTCACACGCACACCTGCAAGCACACACACATGCCCACACGCATGCACACACGCACACACATGCACAGACACCTGCAAGCACACACACACACACGCCCACACACACATGCATGCACACACACACACACGCCCACACACACACGCATGCACACACACCCCCCCACACACACAAGCATGCACACACACACACACATGCACATACAGACACCTGCAAGCACACACACACAACACACAGTGTGATAATGCTCAGCTTCTTTATGATCCTTTTGCAGCTGCTACGTTTGCTGTGCTATGCTTCTCACCTATGCCAGCACGCACGTGCACACACACACTAACATACACACAAACACTAACCCACACAAACACCAACACACACACACTTTGTCTTACTGACCTACAAATGAAGAGTGATTGTAAGTGTATTCTGTAGTCATTTTGCCTTGTGTTTTCCTCCTGCAGCCACGGGAGAAGGGGCGCATGCGCTTCCATCGGCTGCAGAATGTGCAGATCGCCCTGGACTTCCTCAAACAGAGACAGGTAACCTTCTCTCCCTCACATTGAAGAATCTCACTCGTGCCACATGTCCACAAATACACACTCAAAACATACCATAAAACATGCCACACATGTTTCCCTACAACTTAAAGCAATAGTTTGGGCAAACTTGAGGCTATTTTTTATTACAATTCTCTACTTTGTTTCAAGTGTAGAGACTGTTCACACTACTACTGAAATGTAGTGCCATCCTGAGCTTCATTGCTGGCTAAAGTAGTGTTTTGGTTATGTTGGAGCATGGCACAGTGTTTTGGTTATGTTGGAGCATGGCACAGTGTTTTGGTTATGTTGGAGCATGGCGCAGTGTTTTGGTTATGTTGGAGCATGGCGCAGGCTGTACAAAAGACCATCAAACTGGACAACAGAATCAAACTTTTGGGGAGTATTTGACTGGTTGTTATGGTGAAAACAGACATAGTTCTCTCTCTCTCTCTCTCTCTCTCTCTCTCTCTCTCTCTCTCTCTCTCTCTCTCTCTCTCTCTCTCTCTCTCTCTCTCTCACTCTCTCTCTCACACACACACACACACACACACACACACACACACACACACACAAAGGAATAAAGGCAACTCAGAAAGTCCTCTCACAAAGCCAGTTACTGATGCAATGCCACAGGACAGAGAACAGCCAGGGTGGCTGAGCTGGCACAGCAAACAAAGAAAGACAGAGAAGAGACTGGGAGAAATAGCCTTGCCCGTGTCAGCCCTGTGTGTGTGTGTGTGTGTGTGTGTGTGCGCGTGCACGCACGCTTGCATGCATGTGCTTGCATGTGTGTGTGTTTGTGTGCGTGTGTTGATGGTGTATGAGTTGTGTAGAAGGCTGTTGCTGGCTGGGTAGATTCTGTCCCTGTCCCAGGAATGAGTCCTCTGGTCATGCAAGCCCAAACACCACAGACAGCCTGCGGATAGAGTCCTCTTTCTGTCTCTCCTTATTTCTGTCCTCTCTCTTTCTCTTTCTCTCTCTCTCTTTCTCTCTCGTTCTCTCATTCTCTCTTTCTCTCTGCCACTAGCTCCTTTTTTCCAGAAATCCTAGACAGCTTTGCCCTGTCCATGTTGTGGTCATGCCAGATGAGAAGACCTTAATGACAGATTATAATAATTTAAAGTGGAATTGTTTTCTCAGTTTGATGTGTTTTTGTTTGACATTTAATAAGAACAACTTCTTCCCATATAGCCCATTTCAGTGGTAAAAAACCAAAACCATGACTGAATGTTGTATTTCATTCCCAAACTACCTCCCCTACATTTATGTCCCATCAAACAGCCATATGAACTAACAACAAGGGTCTGTTTGGAATGTTAAAATGGAAACCCTGTGAGAACAACTCTCTTGAAACAGTAGTATTCAAGATAATAAAGTCAACTGTTTGATTAAAGTAGAAAATAGAAAAGTAGATTAAAGTAGAAAAATTGTCACATGATTATTTCTTGTCTCTGTATCTAACTTTGGCCCTCTTTTCCTCTCAGGTCAAGTTAGTAAACATCCGCAATGATGACATCACAGATGGGAACCCCAAACTGACGCTGGGCCTCATCTGGACCATCATCCTCCACTTCCAGGTCTGTTTACCCACAATCCTCTGCTTAGGTGCTATTTTTGTGAGTTTTCTGCCTAGCTCTACACAGCCCGCCGAGGCTCTCAGGAGTACACACATACACACAAACAGACAGACAGACACATTTTTTGACAGAGCAATGTTGATTATGGAGGCTTGTGGGTACTGATCATACACAGCAGTGTATTCAGATTCAGCTTATATGTTGATGTGTGTTTAAACTCTTTGCTGGGTTTCACATTAGTTAAAGATCTGTGCATTCACTCCGGAGATTCTCTTAGTTTTCGATTCTATGACCTTGTTTGTTTATTGCCCTAAGTGTATGTGTGTGTGTGTGTGTGTGTGTGTGTGGATGAGAGAGAGAGGCATGTCCTCAGTCTTTGGTAACCAGCAGGCAGGACACTGCGACAGGTCAGGTCTAAACCCCAACTGAGCTTCTGGGCAGAAGCTTCTGTGGGTGGAGTGATCTCTCTCTCACTCACTCACTCACTCACACTCACACTCACACACACACACACACTCAAACACACACAGCACACATACTGCGGGAGAGAAAGAGAATATGAAAGATTGGCTGAACATTGGATTGTCAGATTTATCTGCTTAGGCAAACGGATGAACACAACTCTACCGGAATGCATCATGTCTCCTGCAGTTGTCTTTAGACAGTAGGCTAATTCATGGGGTTTTGTGGAGGTGGCAGTCTGTGAGTTCACTGGCTCATACATAAGTAGGATGAAGACAAACCAACTGGGAGACAGAATGAAATGCCTGAAATATAATCCAGGACCCTTATGAATTCTTGACACCAATAACTCAAGGCTGGTCCTGCTCAGTAATTGCGCTGGTGTAATACCACCGGTTCATTGACTTTGTGTTAAGATGACCTGACACTGACGTACACTGACTTTCGCCCAACTGTTAGCGTAGCTTATTTGAATTTACAGTTATGGCAGTTGGAGCAGGTGCGCTAGCAGTATTGTAAGCATGTGCTTTGATGCTAAGCTCTGACTGGACTGCACTTCCCAGGTGTCACCACTAGAGAGCACTGTGAGCCTTTTGAGGCAGAATGACATCACAAGGTGACATGGGGAGCTGGTTGCTAAGGAGACAGCGCCCCTGTATGAGTTGTGCAGCCACTTCAATCAGCATGATTCAGCAGAAAGTCAGGCTGGAGAATAGAACATCAGGGAGGGAGGCCAGAGTGATCGAAAGACAGAGAGATAGGGAGTATGAAAAAAGAGAGAGAGTAAGAGAGAGAGGGAAGACAAAAGTGGCAGGCTGGGAGGACATTAGAGAGGGAGAGAGAGAGAGAGATAAGGTGAGGAAGGAGAGAGAGAGAGGATGGGATTTGAGGGGAAGCCCAGTGCTCTGCTTAGAATCAGTAATTAGGAGAAGGCTAAGAGAATGAGGTGACAGGGGAGATCTAAATGATAGCATTGCTTGTGTAATGTGTAGTGTGTATGTGTTTGTGTGTTGTGTGTGTTGTATGTGTGTATGTTTTTTTTGTTGTGTGGTGTGTGTGTGTGTGTGTGTGTGTGTGTGTGTGTGTATGTGTGTATTCGAGAATGGGATTGTCTTTCAAGAGACTGTTTGGATAGGGACTGTAAAACAATATAATTTAAATTCTTTCAGCTAAACACAATGTGCTCCCCTCCGTGTCTGAGATGGTGGACCAGACGCTCTGTCTGGTCACTGAGCACATAATTTACTGGAAATAGCGGGCAGCCTTTTTCAGGCTAGACATCAGAGACCAGACACAGGAGGACACACACACACACACACACACACTCTCAAAATCACGTAATCACACATGCACACACAAATGTCAGTATGAGAGGACAGGAGTTTGATGGCCTGTCTGAGTGAACCAGGTCTACAACTTGTGATCTTAGTGTTGAGATGCCTTAAGCTCCTAGCTGAATTCAAGCTCCTAGAATCAACAATTTAATTTTCACATTAAAAGTGTCTGTAGAGGGCAATCTGCAGCTTATGCTGATCTTATGTCAGTCAGTCCTCCCAAAACTGCACCACCAGGTCAGGTGTCCCCAAAGCCACCGTACTGCATAAGTCATCAATAAAAGATCATGGCGGTGAGAGAGCGTTTTGGACTCCCCAACATCACCGCCATAATGAGGCAAATGCTGCGGCATGCTGGGAAGCCGGAACATTCCGAGTGGGTTTCCTGAAAACGCCACACAGCCCGCGCAACGTCTCGTCTCCAGCTTGTGGTCGGATCGGGGCCGTTGGCCTGGAGAGCGTGTGGTGATCTGGAGGCCGTGTCAGCGGCCTCTCTTTCTCCGTGACCATCTATGGAGATGGAGGGAAGGAGAGGAATGGAAGGCAAACAGAACTCACGTGTGTGAGGGAGAGAAGGAGGGAGAGAGGGAGGGAGGAAAAGAGAGGGAGAGAAGGAGTGATTAATTGCATTGCAGGTTTTTGGAAACCTTCTGTCTGTTGGGGATTGAGGGAATGGGTCCAGGAGTGTAACCCTACCATCTGTAAAACTGTCCTTCCTTTTGTCTCATTATCACATTATCACTCCTCTGATGGTGTATCATTTCATCAGTCTAGCACTCCTCCTCTCTGATCCCCCCTTTCCAGATGGGAGGCCCTCTGCTGTTGTGTGCCACTGCTCCCATCTTCATGCAGTCTGTCAGTTAGTGCTTAACATTGCCTACTGCACCCTTGCAAGGGGCTGCTAATTATGCACCTGCCATTCACATGGGTTTGTGACTCTATTTGTGTGTCTGCATATCAGTTTGTGAGTGTGTGTGTGTGTGCTGTGTAGTGTCTTGCTAGCTGCCACTATAGTACCGTAACTTGAATTGTAGAACCCTGTAATTAGTCAGCACCCGTTGAGGATTTGTGTGCAAGTGTGTGTTTGTGTGTGCAAGTGTGTGTTTTTGTTTGCGTGTGTGTGTGTGTGTGTGCGTGCTTGTGCTGTTGTGCGCCAGAGTTTTTTTTTTTTTTTTTTGCATTGTGTGGGTGCTTGATCCCATTTGAACATGACATCATGGAGTTGTAATGCTCCGTGTGTTGAGTGGGATGGCTGGAGCTGACAGCTCTGGAGGAAGATGCCAGCGAGGGGGAGAAGGAATCTCTTCAACCCAACACGCACGCCTCCCTCCTTCCTTTTCTCTCTTTCTGTCTCCTCACCTCCTCTCCCACCACTCCTCTTATCCTTTCTTCACACGTTCTACTTTTCTGTTCATCCCCCCCTTCACACTTCCATTCATTGCCCTCTCACTATCACCCTCTTTCTGGTGCTGTCACTTGCATCCTACACACATTCACACTCTAGTATTTGTTCATACTGTTTGTCTTCCTTTCTCAAGACATTTGATTTCTCTTCTGTTAGTTGCAACAACCTTAAATGGCTTTTAAATGGCTGTAAATGTGAGTGTTCATGTATTGGCTTTTACCAATGTCTACGATAGTGTGTGTGAGTGTGTGTGTGTGTGTGTGTGTGTGTGTGTGCAGAACACACAGCAGAGGAGCAACAGCATACAGTGTGTGTGAAGAGAAAGCAGTAGAGGAGGGGGTGTGGGAAGGAGGTGGGGGGGAGGGGAGTTGAGCCAGCTGATAGGAGGAGAGTGAGAAGAGGGGAGGGAGCAAAAGAGGAAGGGAAGGAGAGGGGGAGGGAGGGAAAGAGAGAGAGAGAGAGAGAGAGAGTTAAAGCAGCAGCAGCAGCAGAGGCAGTCTGAAGCTGCGGCGTAGCGGAGATAAAGCTCTTTTCCCTACCCGTGCCAGAGAGGGAGAAAGAGAGAGGGAGGGAGCAGACGAAAGAGCCATCGACAGAGACTACAGAAAGGGAGCCTGCTGTCACTGGAGCTCCCGGCTTTGGCTGGATTTGTAGGCCTCCGGAATCTTTTAGTGCACACACGCGAGCTACAGCGTTAGCACAGGAGGGATCGCCCATCCCTGCAGCCACACTCTTTGCACACACACACGCGCTCACTCCTGTACGTTGTGTGTCCCTGGAGGAAACCCAGAGCATATCAATCGGATCAATTCATCGATGTCTCTCTGATGGAGCAGGCTCCCTCTGGCACTGAAGACCTTCCTCCCCCCAGCTCTCCGCCCCTCTCCTGCCCGACGTGGAGCTCTCGCCAATGGGTAGCAGCTCCAGCTGGTCCCCTCTCAGCCCCAGCCCAGCCCAGCCCAACCCCAGCTCCTGCTCCAACCACAGCCACAGCCTGCCTCCACCACCACTGTAATTAGATTCATAGACTGGAGGAGACCCAGCAGCGGCAACAGCAGCAGGGGGAGAGAGCAGCGAACAGCACCTAGCTAGAGAGAACCAAGCCTGGGAGAGAGAGAGAGAGAGAGAGAGAGAGAGAGAGAGAGAGAGAGAGAGAGAGAGAGAGGAGTTCTGAGCTGCCTGCACGTGCACTGGGATGGATGTAAAGGGAGTTCCACATGCCTGATGCTTCCTGGGGCTACATGTGACTCTGACAGGAGCTATACGTGCCTGCACGCGCCACTCAAGACAGACTCCTCAGTGGAACAACTGCTCTGTTCCGTGACCCAGCACGGCTGTAACATCCATTCAGGACTCTAGCGTTGCATACCAGGAGGATTTTAAGCTGGCCTCTTCGTGAGGTTATGTGTGTGGATGTCACATTAGTGTGTGTGTTTGAGATGGCATCTGAACTTGACATCATTCCTGCCTTGCCTGTTTTGACCTCCGCAAATACCCCACACGCAGTTCGTAAGATTCTAGTCACTGTGGCAGCAGAGACATCACCACACCTCACCATCTTTGTGGCTCAAAGTATCTGAAGAGCAAACGCTCCCGAGGGAGACTCCACACAATCAGCACATGCATTTGGAGCAGCCACCATCAATACAACACTTGCACAACACACGGGACGGGGAATCGCATGGACTCTTGCCGCCCCAAGGACTAGAATCATCCCATGACGAAGCCGAACACACCCACCGAGGGATTATGGGAATGTTCTGTTAGCGAGACCAAAGACTGCCTGTGTGTGCCTGTTCCTTGGGGACTGTTCCTCCGTTTTCACCTGTTGATGTATTAAGCTTGCTTGTCGTCGTGACATCCTCTGCAAGCACTGCCAAACAACTGCCACCAGCATCAGGACAATTGCTACGACTTACTACTACTTCTGGGTGTCCTGTTACAGCTGTTGCTGTCCTGCTGTTGTAATAGGAGGGAAGTCGGACATCAATAATCCATGTGGTGGCTTTCAGGGAAAACACTGGAGCAGTTTTTTTTATTGCATTGCGCTGGCACTGACGTGGAAATCTCAGCCCAGATAGATCACTCCCCTGTGGTCCGTGGCTGCACGTGACCACACAGGACCTGCTGACGGTGGAGCCGGTGTTTGTGTCCGACTGCCGGTGATGCACGGAGCACCCGTTCGTTCACTCAATCACTCCCCGTGCTCACACTCTGCAAGAGTGTGTGTGTGAGAAAGAGAGGGAGAGTGCAGGGAGGGAGAGTGTGTTTGCCTGCACTGCAGCGCCGACGCAGCTTGAGAAATCGCCGTCGGATTTTTTTTTGCAGTGGACCAAGTTGAGCTAATTTCTTATCCGATAATTGTGCCAAAGAGTACTGCAGTCATATTTTCTTAACTGTGGAGCAACCTGAAGATCCCAGTATAAACTAACCCAGTCACTCTCAGGTAGGACTAAACTTGACTGGTATCTGTGCCGTCTAGTTTAGGAAGGCAAAAGAGAGAGGGCAATAGAAAGAGAAAGGGGGAAAGAGAAGATAGAGAGAGAGAGAGAACGTCGGCAGCAAAAATTGAATTTTTCATGAGGAGAGCAGCTGCATATGTGCTGCTGTGTGTCCTTGAGTTGTGGAGGGAGCCCAGCTGCCACGTCTGTGAGGGACAGTCACACGTGAGGGTGGTCACCCGTGGCTGTCGCTTGACCGAGGGAACTGTGAAGTGAAGAGAGGGAGACTGATCAACAGGAGGAAAATATACAGCCCCTCTGAAGTGGTGCAGACAAGCCTGCGGTTCTGAATGTCTGAAGACCATCTCAGACTGAAGGAGACACCCTAACCCTCAGACTATATCAGCAACCCAATTCTCGCCTTCTCTGCACACTCTGTGACTGTTTGACAGAAGCTGTCTCTTCACATTCTTATCTTGGCGGTCACATCATGTACACTTTCATACACCTGACAATTTGACTCACATCACACACACTTTCAAACACCTAACACACTGACCAGCCACACACTCACACACACCTGACACTGACCAGCCGCACACAAGTTCTCTCTGATCTGTGTAATGAGACATTCCTCCCCCAGGGTGTGGGTCAGATCAAGCTCTTCTTTGAGCTGTTCTCTGTGAGACAGACGGACAGGGGGACAGGCGGGCAGCGATGGGGAGCTCACTAGGGTGTGTAAAGGAGCCAAGGGAAGGGGCTCGGGCGGGTGCCTCACCCCTCTCCCCCAAACGTCGCCTCCGCTTCGGGCGCAAGAAGAAGTCCAGAAAACGGTCGAAAGCAGGCGAAGAGGAAGGCGAGAGAGTGCAGAGTCCCGAGGGGAGGGAGGCAGCTGCGGCCACTGCTTTTGCGGCAGAGGAGGAGGCTGTCGGACACGATGAGGCACCCAGCCAATCAGAAAGCGCTGGTTTCTCAGAGACCCCGAGAGGGGCCGAGCTGAGACCCCCATCAGTGATGGGGACTGTCATTGAGGGGAGCGTGGGGTCGGTGCGGGGCAGCCGGATCGCCATTCTTTCCCCTGACCCCAGTCCTGCATGGACCGGAGCCTTCAACCGAGCCGGCCAGCCCCAGAGGGGAGACGGGCAGGACTCCTCTTCCACTGACCCCCCTCAGGGCAGTGCCACCCCCGGAGGGGGCCGGGTGTGTCGCGTCCGCCAGCGAGTGCAGGGCGTGCCAGAGAGACCACGAATCGTTAAAACTCGGGATCCTGGGAAAGAGGAGGACAGAGCACAGAAGGAGCAGGGTGAGGAAGAGGAGGATCATGAAGAGGAGGAGGCTGAACTGACCGAGGAAGAGGCCCAGATCGACCTGGTTGTTCAGGAACCTCTGACAACGTCCTCAAGGAAGGAACGCAAAGGCGTGGTGCACATCAGAGAGGTGGGGGGTCGCCTGTGTGTGGTGCGGACGGTCTACCCCAGCGATTTTGGCTCCCCGGTCTGGGGAGCAGGGAGGGGCCTAGAAGTGCAGGCTGAGCCCCCAGCAACATCTCCGGAGCAGGGAGGGGTCCAAAGGGTGCGTTTGAGCGGGACCCAAGGTAGAGCGGCAGGAGCTGGGGACACCCCCATAGTGGTGCTGCCCGAGGAAGCCCTGCCGCCTGAGGCCACTTCGCTTACGGAACCCCAATCCTCGGGCTATGTCAGTGACCCACAGCACACCTCCACAGAGACAGGGGGTGCCCAGCTGACAGACTTTGGAGGGTTCACCAGCAGCTCTTCTGACATGTTGGACTCGTCTGTGTTAGAGAGCCCACTCTCACCTGCAGACAAACCAGCCAGTGCCAACACTCAGGTCAGACCTGCTCTCCCTCTTTCTTTCCCTTCCTCTCTCGCTCTCTCTCTCTCTTTTTCTCTCTCTCTATCTCTCCCACACAAATACCCTCACTCAACTCCCCATTTCTCTCACTGTATGCCTGACAGAACAGTGCATAAAGTACTTCAATAGGGCATAGCAGTATTTAGCATATTTATCATATTTCTCTTGGTGTCTGTGTGCTTGTATGTGTATATGTCTGTGTCTGTCTCTGTGTGTGCGTGCTTATGGGGTAGCATTAGCATGGCCTATCAGTGCTGAAACACTCAGCATTCTTTATATCCTTCCTGGCTGTATCCCTGGAGCCTAATCAGTCCTGCACAGCCCTCTCTCTCTCTTCCTCTTTCTCAGCATCCCTCCATCATTGTACCTCTGTCTTTCTCTACCCCTCCCTCTCTTTTCTTTCTCTCTCTCTATCCCTCGGGATCCTGGGAAAGAGGAGGACAGAGCACATTTGGGCTTCACTGCTCTAACAGTGACACTAGCAACACACACACCCTCACTCACATGCGCACAGCACATTCAGACACACACACACACACACACACACACACACACTTGTGTCAAGTCTGGATTTAGTGGCTCAACGCCATAGCCTGAAGCCACAGAACAGGCATAATGAGTGTGTCCTCCCTCTGTACATGTGTGCGGGTCTTGTGTGGGTGTCTGAATATTGTCCTCTTTCACAGGATGATATGCAGGTTGTTTGTGGAGCGTATGGGTTGTGTGAGATAAATGTTGTAGTGCACATATAGCAAATGTGTGTGTGTGTGTGTGTGTGTGTGTGTGTACTGTCTGTATGAACTTTAAAGCTGCATAGGTGAAGTTGAGTCCCTTAAGGCTACCTCTTCTCCTTCTTTCGACCTGACATAGAAAATAGACAGACAGACGCCCACACACACACACCCTTACTCCTTCTCCTTTTGAGCTTGCATCAGCCTCTCACACAGCTGCACTGTGAGAGCCAATGCTAATATAGACATCCCACACACACACACACACACACACACACACACACCTCATACACGCACACACACGCACACTCACTCACACACACACACACACACATACACACACACACACAGTCACTCCTGGTGTCAGTAAAAAACTCAGAGAATGAATTCCCCCAGCCGTACAGTGTTGTTGTTGGAGGTGCCGATTTCCTGTAAGAAAGCCCCATTAGTAAAACATCAGTCATGTGGATGAATCAGTGTCTGTCTGTCTGCTTCTATCTGATCCTGTGAATAAATCACCACTCTTGTTTGTGTGTGTGTGTGTGTGTGTGTGTGTGTGTGTGACAGCAGAGTATTGATGGCTGCCATCTTTTGTGTCCTCTTGTTTGCCCTCATCTGAATAAGGTTTGTGTTTGAAATGCGCATAATCAAAGGCACTGTAGCACCCAGGGGGATTCGCCTTGTGCTTTATCATTTCAGCCTGTCTTAATGCCCCATTCCCCAACGCCCCTACACCCCAGACTTTATATCCCCCCATGCTCCACACACATACACACACACACGCACACACACACACACAGACACACACACACACACACACACACACACACACACACAGAGGCTTCTGGCATGCATCCTGGTGTTTGGGCTTGACTGCCATGGCTCAGTGGGTCACGTGGTGGACGATCTGAGAAGCTCAGACTCTGAAGCTGTTTTGGCAGACTTGGACATGACAACCAGTCCACAAACTTTGTGTCCCCCATGTTTGTGTGTGTGAGTCTGTATGTGTATGTGTGAAGACAGAATCGGACATTACAGCGACCAGTGCACTGATTTAATAGTAATGAGTTTGTGTGTATGTGTGGTAGTTAAGACAGGCTTGGATAAAGCAATAACTAATTCAGTAACAAGTGATAAAGAAGTCTGTGTGTCTGTCTGTGTGTGTGCGCACGTGTATGCCTGTGTGAGTGTGTTTATATTGTGGCCATATGCCTACTGGCAGAAATGCTAACAATGGCGGCACGTGAGAGAAAAGTGTCCAGTTGTGGAATGTTTCTGGGGGCTGTTGTGCTAGAGCACCATCCACTGTGTTGGAATGCAATGGGAGCCAGGCAGAATGGTCTTAGCGCTGCTGGGCAGTCTCCATTAGCAGTGTGCCTTTGTGGTGTGGCCGAGTGGACAGAGGTGCCATTGAGGACAGAACACCAAAAGGTGATGGATTTGAACGCCTTTGCTGACCTCGCCTCATAATCACCCTCATGTAAGAGGCTCAGCCTGTGTGTGTGTGTGTGTATGTGTGTGTGTCTGTGAAGGGCCCATTTGCCAGTTCTAATCTGAGCTGAGCTCGTGGGCAGTTATGCCAGGTTCTGTTTGTGGGCATGTTTGTGGGCAATGCTTCTCTTTACCCCCCTGGTGTCTTGGCATCCCACTGTGGGGTCTTGGCTGTGTCTTTATGAGTTCCACTTGGTTGTGTGTCAGCTCCAGAGAAACGACAGAATAGAGATAGAGAGAGAGAGTGAGTGATGACAGAGGAATACTGATGATGAGGGCCAGGCCCTGGCAGACACTGCAGCACAGCCTCCCTCCCTCCCTCCCTTCATGAAGGAGGGAGTGGGGATGAGTGAAAGAGAGATGAGTGGAAGCTGAATAAGGGGGGAAAGGGAGGATGAAGAAGAAGAAGAAGAATACACAGCAATATGTAAAAAAGGCAGCTGGGGGGAGAGTCAATATGTCTGATGAGTGTTAAGCAGCTGAGCAGATGAAAGAGAAGGAAAATTGACAGTGACCGAGAGGTGGAGGGAGGAGACAGACGGAGAGGTGGAGAAAGGGAGAGACTGGGGAGAGGGGAAGTGGAGGGGTGGGGGGTTGCGGAGATGTGTGTTTTTTTTTTTTGTTGTTTTTTGTTTGGAGAAGCTGCTAATGAGGGGTCCAGCGTGTGACTGGAGTAAAGAGGCAGAATCACCCTGAGTCACATGAGACAGGATTTTTGTGTGTGAGAGGGAATGTGTGGTATGTGTGTTGAGCTCTATGGGGTCATTTATGGCCAAGGGAGAAGATAATTGAACCGATGTCAGTTCAAATGGGAGATTAGTGAAACACAAAACACATTTTAGCCCCTTTCTGTGCTGCTGTGCCTGAGCACACTATGTAATTATATGGCATCCTGTGTGGTGTGTTTGGTGGTGTTTTCTGCATTTGTTCACTATTAGCATAATGTATTTTATAGTTAATAAATACTTCACTGTGTGAAATGTACTTCTCCTGCAGAACTCATGTGTAGTATTAGGTGTGGGTGTAAGTAATGCAGTGTACATGTTGACATTGAATTGCATATCTGTGCTAGTATGTAGGTATGCTGTATGCATTGTGTATTGTGTACAATGTACATAATGTGTGTGTGTGTGTGTGTGTGTGTGTGTGTGTGTGTGTTTGAGCATGTATGTCTAACCTTTCCCCCGCTCCCCCGCAGATCTCAGAGATTTACGTGAGCGGGGAGTCAGCTGACCTGACGGCAAAAGAGAAGCTGTTGCTATGGAGCCAGCAAGCCACAGAGGGGTACCCCGGCCTCCGCTGCACCAACTTCAGCTCCAGCTGGAGCGACGGACGCATGTTCAACGCACTACTGCACAGATACAGGTACACACACACACACACACACACCCTGTTCCAGTGGGACCAACGGGTGCATGCTAAATGCTCAGTCACACAAATTCATACACACACACACACAACACACAGTACAGTTGCATTCTCAGGAATGAACACGACACACACACACACCACCGCCACCACCATCAGTGTCAACACTCTTTCTGTATCATTTCCCAGGCCTGACCTCATTGACATGGAGGTGGTGGCACGGCAGAGTAACCGTGACAACCTAGAGCAGGCCTTTGAGATTGCAGAGTCGCTCGGGGTAACACGCTTGCTGGATCCAGAAGGTACTTAACCTCACTCCCCCCTCTTAGTTTACCCCCCACCCCCTGGTGTGGACTCAAACTGCTACTCTCTCTCTCTGTTATTCCTTGTCCCCTGCTTGTGATCATTTCTTAAGCATTTTGTTTACTTGAGAAGGTGTCTTCTGCCCCATGAAACTAATGTCATTGCTGGAACAGCACTTGACATTTACTGAACATTTTATTGCACAGCTAGTAGTTTCCCAGAAACCTTGAGAAAAGGAGCTCTCCCTTATGTTAAGTAGTAGATGAGAAAGGCTATGTTATGGTATCAGATATTGCCCTTTGTTTTGTCACATTTAAAATTGATATCTTATGAAATTTCTTTTCTCTTGCACCCTCCCTCAATCCTACAGACGTGGATGTGCCCTCTCCAGATGAGAAGTCTGTCATTACATATGTCTCCTCCATCTATGATGCCTTCCCCAAGATCCCAGAGGGAGTAGAGGGTATCTCCGCACACGTGAGTGTCTCTTACCTTTCTTATCTCCTCATGGCCAACCACTCCATCCATTTCATTCCTCCATCCATTCATCTGTCGGTCAGGCCATCTATCAATCCATCAATCCATCTATCCAGCTATCTATCTTTATTGATGTACTGTATGTCTTCTGATTGCAGTTCTGTTTTCTTGCTCTCTTTACTGTGTCTATATCCATCTCTGAGTGACTGACTTATTTATTCTGGCTCTGTGTCTCCCAGGACGTGGACCAGCGCTGGGCGGAATACCTGTCTCGCTTCTCGTCTCTGCTGCAGTGGACACGCCAGCACACCAGCCTCATGGCCAACAAAAACTTCCCCCAGAATCCTGTCGAGCTCAAGGTCAGCTCAAAGGCACCCAGTTGTACTTTCCCACGCAGCTGTGAGATCACTAATGAAGCCCTTCGCCTTTACATTAAGCCCATAGACCCACTAACAGGTGTCAACAGCAGCACTTGACACTTGTGTGTGACCTTAGTGTAATGTGTGGACAATACACCCCACAGTCAGGTTAAGAACAATTTCTGGGCTCCTGACTCCTGATCTCTAGATCTCTAAAGTTTCCCCTGTGAGGCTGATGCAAGAGCAGAACATTTGTGGGGAGCCATTGTTGTTGTGAATATATCTCATTTTGAGTATGGTGTTTTTTGGGTGTATTGTGTCTGTAGCAGATCTGTCTTACCAGATCAAAGAGAGAAGTTAAAGGAGAGACTCTAAACACCTGACGTGGATAAACAGTTATTGATAATCAGTACTGTTCTCTCCCCAAAGGCACTTTACAATGAGTACGTCCACTTCAAAGAGACAGAGATCCCCAACAAGGAACTGGAGAAGGGTCACATTGAGCACCTTTACAAGCTACTGGAGGTGAGTGGGGTTTATAATAGTGTTTGTGTGTTCTTATTGGCATTTGTTGGTGTGTGTGTGTGTGTGTCTGTGTGTGTGTGTCAGAGAGAGAGGGAGATGTGACCAGAAGAAGGGGATGGGTGACCTGAATTCTGCTGCCTAATTGGGAGCGTCCTCTGCATCATGGGGCTCTGGAGCTGCAGAGACCACAGAGTAATGAAGGACACCAGACCTATGAGAGAGAGAGAGACAGCACCCAGGAACGCAGGAATGCATGTCTGAGAGACGCGAGCAGATCACCCTCAGTCGCAATGACAGAGAAAGCCACAGGACATTAGAGGAAGACTGTGTGTCTGTGTATGGATGGGTGTGCGTCTGCGTGTCGGGGGGATGATTTGGGTTGTTTATTCTTGTGCATACTTTTTGGGTATGAGAATATTTCCAGTCTGGCATTTACATCTGTGATGTGTGGTTCTTTAAGTTTTTGCATGATACCATGTGAAGGCTTTTTGTAAGTGCAAAATTGGATACATCATATGTGTTTAATATGTGAAGGTGTGGATAGAGTTTGGGCGCATCAAGCTGCCGACAGGACTTCACCCTAACGACCTGGAGGAGGTGTGGGGGAAGCTGATCCTGGAGATGCTGGAGAGGGAGAAGGCCCTGCGGCCGGCCGTCGACCGTCTCGAGCTGCTGCTCCAGGTTGCCAACAAGATCCAGAACGCTGCGCTGGACTGCGAGGAGAAGCTCACACTCGCCAAAAACACACTGCAAGCGGTAAGGGTGTCAGGGTCTGTGTGTGTGTGTGTGTGTGCGTTGCTTTTAAAATATTTAGACGTTATTTTTTTATGTTTCCCCCCATGAAGTCAATTCAATCCAGTGATGTGTGTGAGGGTTCAGAATTTAGGCCAAGGGGATGGAGCATTGGGATTCTGCTATTGTCTTCATGGCTATGTCTTGACTGTCCCCTGCTCATATTGTGTCTGTGTGTGTGTCCCCTGTCCAATAGGACATGTCTCAGCTGGAGAGCGGTGGAGCCGTGCGCTGTGAGCAGGAGCTGGCCGTCTACCTCCAGGACTGTGAGGCTCTGCTCAGACAGATGAACACGGACCTGCAGATGCTCCGGGACGAGAAGTACTACCAAGTGGAGCAGCTAGCCTTCAGGTGAGGGACAGAGAGGAGTACTTTGTGTGTGTGTGTGTGTGTGTGTGTGTGTGTGTGTTTTAGGAAAATGTGGTCTTAATGAGAGGGTGGTGTGAATGGTGGTGAATTACGGTGGATTATTTAATTTAGAGGTCATGGGTGTTCACTAGCAAATGAAACCACAGACACTCTTTGCATACTTTACATAGTCTACATGAATCACATGGTCTGGTGTGTGTTTGCCCTTCTCTGAGGTGTGTGTGTGTGTGTGTTTGTACAGGGTGTCGTGTCTGCAGGAGGAGCTGGTCTCCCTGCGGCTGCAGTGCGCTAGTGTCTATAGGAAAGGACACTTTTCGGCCGGGTTGCTCCCCGGCGAAGCGCCCCTCCAAAGTCGCTCGGGGAGGGACGCCCTCACGCTGGCCGGCCAAACCCTACTGGGCGCCGCAGCGGGCGTAGCCAGCCTCCTCCGGCGACCAATGAGCCGTTCCGAGCTGGTGGCGATGTCATCATCAGAGGACGAGGGCAGCCTGAGGTTCATCTACGAGCTGCTGGGATGGGTGGAGGAAACCCAGGTAAGCAGATCAACATTACAACAACATGCTACACTTCACTGCTTATAAAGGCATGCTTTTATAGGGCAGATAGCTTGGACACCATGATGTAGTTGTATAAAGGATAGATAAACACAGTGTTCCCACCAGCTAACTAGGACAGGCCTGGATACATGTAGTCCTGTGTTCTAAAGTGAGACACACTGCAGATATGAAAGGAGGGCCTTCAGTGGGCTACAGGCTGTATTAAAAGAAAGCAGTTAGCAAGCTCCCCGCAGGGAGAGAAAGACCTACTGTCACATTTACTGCTTTGGGGTATTAGTGAAGTGTTGTCGTATGTAGATGTATTTGTTTGTGGTGCTCAGGCCTGTGTGTGTGTGTGTGTGTGTGTGTGTGTGTGTGTGTGTGTGTGTGTGTGTGTGTGTGTAGGACCTGCTGGAACGGGCAGAATGGGGTGCAGATTTACCGTCTGTGGAGCAGCACCTGCAAGATCATCACAACATACACACAGCAGTAGAAGACTTATTACAAAGTCTGAAAGAGGCCAGGAACTATGAGGTATAGACACACACACACAAACTCTCTCTCTCTCTCACACACACACACACACACACACACACACACACACACACAAACACACACACACACACACACACACACACACCACAGTAGCAGCAGCAGAAGAGTGAATATACAACTATCAGGCCAATATAAACAGAAAGAACACATAACTGTATATTGTACCTGCCATCTCTCTCTCCAAAGCAAACATGTGCATCAACACAGATTTGCACTGGCTTATTAACTCATACTCATGAAAATTGAATACTCGGTTAATTTAATGAAGCTCTTGTGTTTTGCAGGCGAGTGTCTCTCCTAATTTCCGTAGCAGTTACTCAGAAACCTTAGCTAAACTGGAGCACCAGTACTGCAAACTACTGGTAAGCACTCATGTATTGGTGCATATCTTTTATTATCTTTCTTGTGTATGTGTGTGTGTGTGTGTGTGTGTGTGTTGCGTGTGAAATCTGGAGTGAAGTCTAACCCAAGAGTGTGATAATCACTTTAAGGCGTAACTGAATGTGTCCTATAACAAAGGGCTGTGCGGCTGTGTGAGACAGGCCAATGAGAGGACTGCAGAGCACCTGCTCCTGACACAAACACTATCAGCTTTTATTAAGTCTTGAATGGTTGATGGTGACAGCGTTCATGTTTGTGGCATTGCCATGTCTGAATTGTGTTATGTTGTGTGTGACTTATGTCAAGGCCAAGGTTGTTGTCCTGAGCGTGTGTGTGCAAGTGTGTGTGTGTGTGTGTGTGTGTGTGTGTGTGTGTGTGTCTAATGATTGTCCTAACAATTGTTTACAAGGAACACTCGTCATGGCGACTGCGTTGTCTGGAGAGCCTGCGTGCATTTGTGTCGCGGTGCACAGAGGAGCTGATCTGGCTCAACGAGAGGGAGGAGGAAGAGATCTCCTACGACTGGAGCGATAACAACAACAACATGGCTGCCAAGAGGGAGCAATATGCTGTTAGTGCAAGCGATACCCGCCCCCCTCTCTCTCTGTCTCGGTCTCTCTTTCATAGACACACACACACACACACACACACACACACACACACATTCTTGCTACATTCTCTGTCAAACACTATAGGATCAATTAGAAATACTCAGTAATCCCCTTACTGATGGTGTCTTACACTCTTCCCAGGAGACAAGGGCAGAGGTGGAAGAGAAACAGGAAGTGATGCGCTCATTACAAGAAACAGCAGACCAACTCTGCCAGGAGAACCACCCAGCCAAGCAGACTGTCGAGGTGAGACTTCTTTGTCTGTGTGAAGCTGAATAGACCTATTTGTTGTGGTGACACGATAACATACTATGTTGACAAAAAAACACCATCAGGGTCAGAGTCAGCAGTTTATTCTGATAAATGATGCCGCCTGGTTTGTTTCCCACGAGGGTTGTTTCACACTAACACCTTCATTTCTGTGAGCTTTAATGGTTGGTGGTGGTATTAGGTGTGTTGCTTATGCAGATCAAATGATTCTCCTAAGCCTTACCAACCCCCTGTTTTCTCCCTCCCGGTCTTTCCTCTCCACAGGCCTACAGTGCCGCCCTGCAGACACAGTGGCAGTGGGTACGGCAGCTGTGTGTGTGTGTGGAGCAGCACCTGAAAGACAACACTGCCTATTTCCAGGTATGCTCTGCATTTGTAGTTGCCATTACAACAAAACACAGCGATCTTAAAGGAAAAATCCGGAGTCAATTAGCCCATATCCCTGTTCTTTGAGGCATTATTAGAATGACAGCATTTGTATCTGCAAACTGGCAGCTAATGCTAACAGAGGCAAGCATATGGAAATTAAACTTTGGCAGCTTTGCCTACCATTTCGCTATTTGGTTAACGTTGCATCTAATTCTGTCATTCTCATACCTATCAGCACTCAGCAATGTAACACAACAGAGCTACGGGTTGATTCAGGGATGAGAGATATGTTGTGGTCATCTCTGAGTCTCTGAGAATTGATTGTTGTGTGTTTCTGGGGCAGTTCATGGGTGATGCGCGGGACTGTGAGAGTTACCTGCGGCAGCTCCAAGACTCCATTAAGAGGCAGTACACCTGTGACAAGAACAGCCGACTAAGCCGTCTAGAAGACCTACTACAGGACTCTATGGTAACCAGTTCCAACCTTTCCTTCATTATATTATTGATTGTTTTTTCATGCCAATGTGAAGCTGAGAACACTCTCTGGTGACTCCTTGCCCATTTTATTCTAGTACTGGAGCATTTTCTGACATTAGCTTACCAATGTAACTCACAACAGATGGCACAGTTCAAAAGAATGGCACAAAGTGCCTGGGAACTGGGCATGCTCTCTGCCAATGCAGAGCCAGCCGCACTGCAGTATAAACACACACACACACACACACACACACACAAGCACACACACGGACACACAGGTCTGTTGGCATGCAGTTACCTCTTTTACTGCAGTGTAATAAACTAAGCATTTATTAAGAGCGGTGGTGGTCCATTGTCAAACATTATGAACAAAGCGTCACCATCATACTGAAGTGCAAAACATTTAGCAAACATTACCCAAAGAGCCCCACGGTGGTGGAAGATCATCTCGGCTGAGAGATAAGAGTGGCGTGTGGGCAAGGACAGGTTTAGAGATTCAGGGTATATGCAGGCCCAGGACTGCCTGTGCCAGAATGTGTCATTGCATTTACTGGATATAGCCTTCATCCAAACACGCACACACCTCTTACACTCTCACTGTCACACACGCACAGCCTTGGAGCCCAGGTTAAATGTGTTGATGAAAGACTGTGCTGTTGCCATTGTTTGCTTTCTGATCCTTGTTTCCACCTCTTTCTCTCTTTTCTTTTGTTTTCTGTCTTTCATCATCCCCACGTTCTCCCTCCTTTTTTTCTGTGACTCAAAGTCTCAGCAACACAGATCCTTAGCCCAGCGCTAAATCTTAATGCTGCTGTTCAATCGGAGATCCAAGGGATAATGCTATTAGTGCTCAATCTTCTTCAAGCTCCTCTTCCTCTGCCAACACGGCTCTCTAATGTAGCCTTAATGAACCCTGGGTCAGCAGATGGGAGGCAGAGGAAACATAATTTCACACTACTCACAATGGCGCCTGAGTCCATTAGCAAAGTCTTGCCTTAGAGGCCTCACTAACATTAGCACAGGAGATTGGATGCTAACCTTGCTGAGACCCTGCTAACATTAGCTCAGGAGCAGCTATGTTGTCGCTAACATTAGCTCAAAGGTTTATGGGTATATCAGCTGTATTACAGCTGAAGGTTGTCTTTATCCCTAACACAAGCACAGTTTCCAGTGACTACACTGTTTTGATAGCAAAGTGATGAAATGAGCTGAGAAAATGATAATTTTGTCATGACATTTGGACTAATATATTTTAGGGGAATTTTTGAGGTTTGTTATTACTTGAAGCTGTAGGCCTATAGCCAAGACAGGGGTGATGGCTGTGAACTGTTATTGACATACTCTTTACCAATGGCTGTGCCCAACAGGAGGAGAAGGAGCAGCTGATTGAGTACCGCAGCTCAGTGGCCAGCCTAGTGGGCAGGGCCAAGACAGTGGTACAGCTCCGCCCCCGTGGATCAGAGGGAACCATGGGAACAACCACACCCGTCCGAGCCATCTGTGACTACCGTCAGATTGAGGTGAGCAACAGTGCTCATAGACCCACCTACCCACCTACCTCATCTCTTTTACCCACCTACCCACAAACAAACACACACACTAACTCACACACATTATTACACATAGTGAGTGTACATTATATTACACACTTCACATATTTCACCTGTGTTTACATAGCCTGTCCATAGCCACAGCCATAATGACCACCTGCCTAATGGTCCTCTATGTGCCAGCAGCTCAGGTCCTTTAAGTCGTAGGTTGTGAGGTTGAGCCATCATGGATGGGACTTGTTGTTTCAGCACATTCTGCACCTGCTCGATTGGATTGAAATGGGATAAACTGGAAGTTAGGGTAGCACGTTGCTGCTCACGTTTTCCGAGCCATTTGAGTTTGTGCATTGTGGCAAAGTGCTCAGCCTTACCGAAAGAGCACACTGTCATTAGGACACCTTTTCAGAGAAGGGATCCACTTGGGTGGGTGGTACTCATCAAACTGATGTTCATATGCAGTAAATGGACAGAACAACACAGCTTGTGTTCAGCCCTTAGTGCAACCTGATGCATCACTTGAACAGGTGCGCACATGCCTGTCCTTCCACATGTAAAGGGATAGGACAGGAGGGCATACAGTGTCACTGATCAAGAATACTTAAAAAGACATTTTCCAGCCCAGTCATCTATTTCTTCTGGCCTACCCCATTAAATAGTATATCCCAGATCTTTCCACATACTGCTTATGTGTAGTGTACTTATACTGTACACTAGAGATGAGTAATTTTGAATCATGTTTAGTCTCATTAGTATGCTACCAACACAGACACTCAAACATACAGTTCTCCTGTTTGCTCCTTACCTCATTTCACCACCACCTCCCCAGTCTTTCATGCACTCTCCTCTCCTGCCCGCCCACACACCCATTCAACCCTCCACTCATTGGACGACAGCTCACCTGCAGGGGCTGACAGAGCACACACGTAGCCAATGAAATCCAGATGTAATGTTGGTCTGGTTGATGGGGAATTTCACGTATTCATTGCAATGACCGCTCTGTGCTCAGTTATTCTTGATCTCAGTTAAAATGCAGACATTTCTTTTTCAGCTTTAAAGGCGACACAGCTTTGTCATTTAGATCTGTTTTATTATGGCCGCCTCACCATGAGCTCTCTCTGAAATGCATATACTGTCCCTATCAGTATTAATTAATCAGAAAGGAGAATGCATACATGGTAGTATGAGGGCTTTCAGTGATGGCCAAAAGTGGCCTGATGCCTCCGGAGAGGCTGAGGACTATAAATTATATATGTCTCTTCCTCCAATGGCACACTTAGACAGGTATCAGCACGCTGCGTTTGCATGCTGGGTCTCAGAAGTGGAGGTGCCTTTGTGATGAGTGCTACCTGAGGACCTCACTCCTGTGCACCCATAGAGGCAAGAGCAATGCATTGTGGGTCAGTGGAGGGATGGCCTCAGCGTTAGCCTTGCTAGTTTGGGTCTCATCATGGCTTTCCACACTATTCTCACAATGTTTTCATGTTGTGAGGAAGCTGCTTGCAGTTGTAAGATATACACAGTAGAACAATGGAACATGGTTATATCTGGAAAATATCTTGGGCTAATTTTGCCCTCATATTTTCCATGGCGTGGAGATGGTATTGTACACAGCCTACTTTATAAGTGGGACAGCATTTAGGTCTCAGCCTTACTCTCTTGTGTACACACACACACACACACACACACACACACACACACATGCTTCATATCCTCATACCCATTCTGGGCCTCTTCGCCAGTTGTTCTCTCATTGTCACATCACCACAGACATACAGGGTCTAAACAGTGGTCAAAAATAATCTCTCTTTCCCTCCTCTCCCCTTCCTCCCCCAATCCTCCCCCTTTTCTTCACCCCTCCCTCCTTACCCTATCTCTTCCTCCCCTTTTCCTCCCTCCCTCTGTTTTGTGATGTGTGTGTGGCTGTTTGTGTGTGTGTGTGTGTGTGTGTGTTCGTGGGGTTGAACAGGCCAGTGCTCAGGTACTACAGCTGACCATCTCCTCCTCCTCCTCCTCCTCCTCCTCCTCCTCCTCCTCTTCCTCCTTCTCCTCCTCTCCCCACTGCCCATGTCGACACCTCCAGCGCTTTGCCAGCGGCCACTACCCGCTACCTGGGTGCTGCTGCTGCTGCTCTGCACTCCCTTCAGACTGCCAAGTGTAGCGCTGATCACTCAAGCCTCTGCAGTGCTATTGTTCTGTGTCACTCCCTGCTTGGCATCTGATTGGTGGCATTCCTGAGCTCTCCATGTGGTGGTGTCTAGTACTCTATGTGCAAGGAAGGGATGATGTTTAAGGGGCTGTAGGATGGGGGGTCTACTAACCAGAGAGTTAAAGATTACTAAAGCCTGATTACAGATGTCATAACTAAACTTGAGTTTGGTATGAATGGGGTATGAGCTGTGTTCTTTGGGTGGGGGGAAGGGTTTTGAGTTTACTTTGACTTGATTTGAAGTTGGGATTGAGTTTGTAAAATGGCACCCAGATCAGATGCACATAGAGCTGCTTGGTTCACAGTAGAAGTTGACCTTGAGTTGAACTTCTGAGTTTTGAACGCAGCAGGCTTTCAAAGTCATGACTTGTTTGAAGCCAGCGCAGCGACCCCACAAACGTATTTTATGTTGTAGTGTTTTATTAGAGTCCATCAGCATTAACATTTGATCACTTAACTCACTATCACTAGGTTACATAAAGCCATTCCATTTTGCGTCATTCACTCGTTTAACTTGCACTTTGTAACTCAAAATGTTCCAACCTCTCCCCTGTTTCCTCTCCTCTCTCTACTCATCCCCAATCTCTCTCTCCCTCCATTTTTCTTCTCTCTCACCATTTCTGTCTTTTGTCTCTGTCTTATTTCTCTCTGGCTGTCCTTTGTGCGTGTGTGTATGTGCTTGTGTGTGTGTGTATGTGTGTGCTTGTGTGTGTGTGTGTGTGTGTGTGTGTGTGTGTGTGTGTGTGTTCAGATCACCATCTCAAAGGGAGAGGAGTGTGTGTTGGAGGACAACTCTCAGCGCACTAAGTGGAAGGTGATCAGTCCCAGTGGAAATGAGGCCATGGTGCCATCCGTGTGTTTTACTGTCCCTCCACCCAACCAGGAGGCCACTGACATCGCCGGCCGGTAGGTGCTCATGCCGGCGTGAACACACACAAAATCACACACACCCACGTAACACAGAGGTACATTTAGCACTTCTGTATTCATCCTGTGAATCGCACAGAATGTGAAATCACACAAATGTACACATGTACATATTACTCATTTCATCTACAGATAAAGAGGGGTTTCCGCTGGGTCTTAAAAAGTCTAAAATGTAAAAATATGTATTGAAGTCCTTAAAAAGTCTCAAAAGTCAGAAAGTCTAAAATACATTTTGTAAATTGGTCTGAGTTGTGAATTATTACTGCAGATGCACCAGTGCAATGCATTTCATGTAGACAATGCCACTTGCTTGAAATCTTCTATTTGAGTGGAAGTGGACATTTTTTTTCATGTGACGTTGGTAGTTGTAGTCTATAGCATAATTGAAAGGTATATCCTATGAATCAATAAATTCCACTATGAATCCATAAATCCCACAAACCTGTGCATTTTTTGGCCAAAAAAGGACATCACCTGTAAAGCCCAAAACCTTGTAAAGGCCACACACACACACACACACACACACACACACACACACACACACTGGTGCATGCCCACTGACTGAAGGATGAACCCTATTCTCTCTCCTCAGTATGGAGCAGCTGTATCAGAATGTGATGTCACTGTGGCATCAGCTACATGTGAACATGAAGAGTGTGGTCTCCTGGCACTACCTACAGAAGGACATCAGGAACGTGTCCTCATGGAACCTGGACACGGTGAGGAAACTCACTCTGACCCTGTGCCTGTTAGTTAAAACCCAGGAGTTGGAGTGGTCCAACACGTGTCCTAATGTGTTTAAAAGGCAGTAGGGATTTATTGTTATATTCTCTCTCACCCACTCACTCTCCCTCTCACTCACTCACTCACTCACTCACTCACTCACACATAAACACACATACATACACACACACACACACACACACACACACACACACACACACACACACACATACACAGACACATAGACACAGACAGTATTCCCACAACCTCTTTTCTCACCACCTGTCTTGCTTCTCTCAGGTTCGTTCTCTAGCCCCAGCGGAACGCCAGCAGGCCTTGGAGAACCTTGACTCTCACCTGGGAGACTTCCTGTCTGACAGCAAGGAGAGCACGCTTTTCACCCCTGCAGAGAGGCGCGAGCTGGAGAGGGAGGTTGACGACTGCAGGAAACACTGCCAATCACTGTTTGTCTCCATGGAGACAGGTAAGTGGATAGGCTGTATCCAACACATGGCCCCCTTTTTTTGATCAATCATTTGATCAGTTTTCCCTATTTTTAAAAAAACCTTTTGCTTCTTAAAACCTTTACCTTCCTACCTCTTTCTCTCTCTCTCTCTCTCTCTCTCTCTCTTCTTTCTCTCTATCTCAGTTGAGAAGGATGAGTCCATCTCTCGCTCCTACCTGTCAGAGCTTCAGAGCATTAAGTCTCACCTAGAGGAGGCGGAGCAGAGGCTGATGCGAGGCATGCAGACACCGCCCCCTAGCAACCTTAGTGGGGACTTGGAGGATAACACACTACAAATCACAGAGCAAGAGGTTAGCGCTGCTCCACTCTTCCCCCTGCTGGAGAAACACTAGAATAACATTCCTAGCATTCCATTCAGGGACTATAATCCATCAGAGACTTAAAATGTCTGTTCTCTAGTCTACATTAAACTTTTAAAAAAAAAACCCTTCAAGAACAGTAGAAACTGATGTCACAGTCTTGCACAATGTGGTAATTGGGAGGGGGTAGTATTGATATTAATAGACTGAGTCTGTGCACTGATTTTGAAGAAAATATGTTGAAATTCATAAAACTAATTAAATAGCACCTTTGCAGATATTTAATGAGGTTAGTGTGTTTCATTGGTCTTATATGTGTTTGTAATGACTATAACTTTATTTCACCTGCACATAATGCTTTCTTGTTCTCTTCTTTCTTGTTGATGAGTCAAATGTGTGTGTAAAGTCTATGCACTGTTTTAGCATGTGTATGTGCTTGTCGCCAGAAGCTGCAGCAGGATCTATCTGGTCTGCGCACCAACCTGGGTGAGGTGTCTCGGCGCTGCGTGAGCTTCTTTGAGGAGAAGCCATCCTCATCGTCCGTCCCAATCCTCCGTTCTGAGCTGAACCTGGCCGTGGAGCAGGTTGACCGACTCCACTCCCTCTCCTCCGTCTACCTGCACAAGTCAGTCACTACTGCCATCCTCCTCTCATCCTCATATCTTATCTCTCTCTCTCTTTAGTTCTCCATCTTTTTCTCTTTTTGCACATGATTCTGGAGGACACATTTGAGCTCTTGTTTTCATTTTTTTCTCTAATACATTTTCTTTGCCGTCAGGTCTTTTTTTTTATTTCCTGTTGATCTCCCTGGCTCTCCTAATATATATCCCTCTTATATCACCTATTGGCAGGCTGAAGACAGTGGATGTGTTGATGCGTAGCCTGCAGACAGCAGAGTCTCTGGTCAGGAAATATGAGAGTCGACTGAGTGAGGAGGACTCTGTCCCTGCAGACACGCATGCCATACACGCACTGAGAGAGCAGCTGCAGGTGAGACACATCTCTCCCTTACACACACACACACACACACACACACTCACACTGTCTCTTAAACACACACATTCTCTCCCTTTGTCTGTCTGTCTGCCCCTCTCTCTCACTCACTCACACACTCACTCACTCACTCACTCTCTCACACACACACAAACACACACACACAGATTCCTGCTACACAGAATGTCCATATGTGAGTGTTGATCCTGCTTCTCTCCTCTCTCCTTCCTCATCAGGGCTGGCAGAGGGAGTTGGCAGAGCAGGACCCGGTCTTTGACACTCTGAAGAGCGAGGTGCAGCGGGCACAGGAGGCTGGAGACCAGCTCAGCCAGCTGCACCCCAACCGCAGCCCCGAGCTTGAGCGCTGCCAGGAGAGAGCCAGCCAGCTGAGCGAGAGGTGGAGCGGCGTCCGCAGACAGATAGAGACACGGTGAGCACTGAGGAGGAAGCACAGGGAGATAGCACAGGACTGTGTGTGGCCATCACTGCCACTCTATCTAGTTAGCTATACATGCTACGGACATTATAAAATGTTATTATACGGCTCTCCAGAATGCTGCGGTAAGTTCTATTCACTTTGAATGGGCCTTTCTCAATGTTCGGAGGTCAGTTATTTCTGTATAATGACCGCTACGAAAGTATAATGACCTCTGTCAATGGCAGCAGGCTTCAGATTCACATCTGCATATCATTCAGTGAGTAGAGATCACTCACTTATCTCAAAGGAACTGAATGAAAGGAGTTCCGCTATTTTCCTATAGTGACCAGCAGACAATACGTTCTCTCTTACCTAATGCATGCCACTATCTCATGTCTTTCACAGTGAGAAATGTTGCAGTGTGTGTGATTTGTTTTTCACCAGTCTATTGATTAAGAGGAGACATTTATGCGAAAGTGAAGTTTGTCAGTTTTTTTTGTTTTGTTTGTAATTTTTACAGTCTAACCTTGATATGTGTGCGACTGTGTTATGTGACAGGCAAGTGGAGCTGGAAAGTCTGGGGTCTGTGCTGCAGCAGTACAGGCAGGGTCACTCCAGTCTGATCCGCTGGATCGAGGAGACTACTGAGCGGCAGGAGAACACTCACCCCGGACAGACAGACAGCAAGGCCCTCTCCGAGCAGCTCGCACAGCAGACGGTAAGGAGAGTGAGCACAGTTTGTCTGTAGACGTTTAGAATTTCCTCCAAAAGAAATTGATGATTGATTTGTACATAAATGGATACATATCAGGTTCAACTGTTGATTGTTTCATCCATATTGTAATGTATTGTAATTGTAATGTAAGCATGAAATGAATAAACAACATTCTGTCTCTGTCTGGCATCCATATTTATTTTCCACCAGACTCATAGAAGCTAAGGATGGTCTTACTGAGAGGCTGATATCTTTACTGTTGTATGAGCACGATGTGTCATAAGCGACCCTTGTCCTATGTGTTAAGTGTATTTGGGGAAGTGTAAGGGGAAAGTGTGCTCGTAGTGGTCTTGAGTGATTATTTGGCCACATGGCCAGAGGTGGGCAGGTATTGGAGTGTGTAACTCTCCTGGTGTTTCTGGTTGACTGAATTCACTTGTGACTGTTGTGCCGGTTAGTAGATTTAGAGGGTTTATGCTACTCAGGACGATTTGGCCCTCTAACCTGAAGTAGAGGAGAGAGAGAGAGCGAGAGCCAGCCAGGGGTGGACTGGCAATCTGTGGGTTCTGAAAAGGTCCAGAAAGACTGTCCAATCCAATGGCCAACAGCCAGGCTTGCTTATCGGCCAGTTTGTCTTGCTTTCCAAAAACATTCCTTGCTAAAGTCCAATCAAAGCTATCAATATGCATACGAGATCAGCTACTGTTAAACTTGTCATTAAAAACTAGAAATATTTGTCTATTCTCAAGATTTGTCTGTTCTCAATAACATTGACGCAATGATGTAGACACAAAAGTTGGCAGCCGTAAGATCTCTATCCAATTTGATGGAATCTACCTACTGTATTGGTTGATGGAATCAACCTGACCAAGTAGCAGTGCCCTTGTGGACCCATGTTGGAAAAAATGTCCAGGGCCTTTTCTTAGTCCCGGTCCATCGCTGGCAAGAGTCGAGGGAACTTTTGGTGTAAATCTCTATGGTCCTCTCTTATGCCCTTCAGATGTGTCATGACCGAGTGGCTGCATATATATGGGTTAAACTAACATTTTCTATTTACTGCATAGATAGCCCATGTGACTGGCAGAGCAGAGGATGGATTGTTTGCAAATGTGTTTTATCCGTTTATGTCCATGTCCATGAATCCTGTAAGATGCAGTCATATGATTGGTAATTGAGTAGTTGAGCACATTCAGTCTCTCTGAAGGACACATTCTGTCTCTTTTTAAACCAAACGCCCCTTTTCTTGTCTCTCCAAAGGCACTGGTGGCTGAGATCGAAAGGAACCAGACCAAACTGGATGAGTGTCAGACACATTCAAAACAGTACTGCACAGCTGTCAAGGTAGGTCCTTTCTGTAGAGTGGCAGTGTTTTGGTTATCAGCTACACTGTGTTGACAATAGATGTTTTTGAAATGTTGGTGGATGTTAGTAAATACAGGAAAATGCTAATTTGGATATGGTTTTGGAACAGGTTTTATCAGCATAAATTGAATATGAACATTCGTCATGTACAGGAGTACTATAATATACTAAACTAAGAGTTTTTTCTTTGGAAATGAAGTCAGCAAGCCTGAAAGTAAGTTTTTCTCTGTGTCTTCCAGGACTATGAGCTGCAGCTAATGACATTCAGAGCATTTGTGGAGTCGACCCAGAAGACCCCGGTGAAGAGGAGGAGGATGCACTCTTCATCAGATACCATCACACAGGAGGTGAGTCGTGTGTCAAGATGGTAGTCAGTGCATTCATAGAGATTTTAAGCGGTGAAGGCATATTACATTGTAAAGAATGAGTAAGAATGCATTACAATGGGTTTGTCTGGTAAGCAATTTGGAGGTGATTTGATTAAAAGTATAGGTAACTGAGTGCCAGTGCATGACTGTGTGTGATCGTTCAGCGTGTTACCATCTATATCATCTGGCATTGCAGTTCATGGACCTCCGCACACGCTACACAGCCTTGGTTACCTTGACAACGCAACATGTGAAGTACATAAGCGATGCCCTGCGGAGACTGGAGGAGGAAGAGGTGAGATCACAACAGATTGGATCACTGAAGCCAGTGTCTACAGCCACACTAAAATTCAGTTCTCATATCGACATGATCAGTTTATCAATACAAAATTTGAAGTTTTACTTACAGTATTAATATTTAATTTAAATTAAAGTGTGCTGCGCACAGACATTCCTGTTGATAAATAGATGCTAGGGAAGAAACTAAATGTTGTCTGCACTGAAGTGTGTCACACTAAACTCCGTCCCCCTGTGTGTCCTGCAGAAAGAGGTGGAGGAGGAGCGGCAGGCGCGAGTCGGGCAGGTGTCAGAGCTGCTGGGTTGGGTCAAAGGCATCCAGGAGCGGGCACAGGGTGTCAGCACTTCACATGACCAGGACCCCAAATCAGTCGAGTCATCACTTGCAGCGCAGCAGGTACAAGTTATCCTGTGTGCGACAGGAGATGACGTGATTATTTTTATTGATGCAGGGAGTCTGAATGCGGGATAATGCAAAGATATAGTGAGACTGTGCTATTCCGACAGGAAAGGATCCTTTGCATCCATCAACCTTCTCTATATTCAGTTACTGTGTTACAGTGATTTTCTTGAAGTGAAAGTTTATAGCCTGGGCCTGCCCATACTTCCTTTGACACTGCATAGAATTTGTAAGTATAGTGCTATATAACTAAATAAATGCTATTTCTACAGGCCATCAATGACCAGCTTGCTGCCAAGAAAGAGGAAGTTGCCGAGGCCATCCGGAGCACCGAGGTGTTCCTCCTTTCTAAACAGGCCAGCATGTAAGTGTACTGTCCACATGCCGTCGCACACTCACAAACAAACAGCACTCAGGAGGGAGCTGATCTTCCAGTACATTTGCAAACACAAATACACTCCATCTTCTATATTCACTCACATACTCATTCACATACTTACACACACATACACACCAACACTCCATCATGTTGTGTGTGTTACCTGCAGGTTGTCCCCAGAGGAGCGAGCTCAGGTGACTGCTCAGCTGGAGGAGCTCACCTCCACCTACAACCAGCTGTGTGAGAGCTCCACCCAACAGGTGCAGCAGCTGGAGGAGACACTGGCCAAGGAGGAGCAGCGCAAGGTAGCCTGCCGACAGGGGTTTGTGGTTCAAATATGGGGGAAGAGTCAGGAAGTGCAGATGCTTCGAGCTTACCGCAAAAGTGTGCCTCTTGAATATGTTGCTGTATACAGCTGTGTTCCTTGTACGTGTGAAAAACGGCCTTTACTCTCACTCTTAGGGAAAGTGCTTGGTGAGTGTGTGTGTGTGTGTGGGATTATGAGTTGCATGGTTTGTGTTGCCTGTCACGTGTGGTCTTTACATCCATCTCCACCCCCATATATCATGGTGTGATAACAGTTTTGATTAATGGCATGGAGCAATCTCCTAACTTTGGCAGTCACCAGGTATCACCATCATCACAACCATCATTATCACCATCAGCATCATCATTAAACACAGTCACTTAATCAACTAATCATTGGCCCATTCCTTATTGGTCTAGAGAACTTCTGAGGTTCAGAAATAGTGCCAGTAGCACCAGATAGCACCATCATAGATTGCTTCAAACACAGCTGGTAGTGTCAAGTAGATCTTCAAAACTAGCTTGAATTGACATTTTCATGTTTAGCAGCACACTAGTCTAAATAGCCTACAGTAAAGATACATCTAGTTTTCCCATGACATTAATACACTCCATGTAGAGGTCATAGAGTTCATAGATCATTCATATTTCATTTAGAAACACATTGCAGGTATTTTATATTCACATGTAGTCATCACAGAACACATATATTGTCATATATTGTTTTGGTTTAGTTATTTCTCAAAGTGTCTGTTGGGGGTGTGTATGGAGATGAGTGTGTGTATGCTGTTTGTGTGAGAGAGAGCGAGACAGAGAAAGCGTCTGTGTCTGTCTGTGTGTGTGTGTGTGTGTGTCTGTGTATGAGCATTGGTCTCTGTTGTTTTGGTTTATTTGGATTCTATGCATTTAGTATAACAATACTGGTCAGAATGCAGATGATGTCCAACCAATTAAAACTAAAGTAAATTGAGCACAAGTGGCCAGCTACTCAACCTGCACCTCACAGTTTGAGCATGGTGTGTCCAGATCACAATTACACCTCTTAGTGTGTTTGTGTACAGTGTGTGTGTGTGTGTGTCTGTGTGTGTGTTTGCATTTATTTTTGTTTGAGAGGTCTCTCTCTCTGGTGTATGTCCTTAATACAGTAATTCTTTGTGAAACCTAATCAGCATTTTGCTTCAAAATCACTAACAGCTGCCTGGAGACGAACAAGGACACTGGTCTGATCCAGGGTCAGTCAGCGAGCACGAGTTGCTTGGGATGTTATGTTTTAGATATTTAGGGATTTATCAAGTCCACAAATCACAAGGAAGGTTGACTTCATAAGATCTTTACAGGGAATGGTAGCCATAAAGGTGAAGCAATGCTTGTTAGGACCTGATATTTCAGTATAATTAGTCCTATTTTGTATTTAATCCTACAGGTAAGTCTAAATCAAGTCCTCTGTAGGTCAGGGGAGTGTCCTCTACCAGGTTAGCCAGTCTATGTCTAAGAAAAAGCATTAAGTCAGTGGGCAGAGCCACAGGCAGCAGAGTGTGGCATGCAGATTGCTAACCTTGCAGCTTCTCACCTTGTCGCTGCGTTGCCGGCGGCGGCCTGTCAGTGTGTGTGCATCACAGGAGCTCTGGCATGGTAAGTAGTGCTGCTTTCTCTCTTACCGTCGCTACCAAGACGAGCTTCCAACTCCCTGCTCCGAAAACCTCTCTCTCTAGCTCCATCTCTCCCACTGGTATGATATTTTGCCATTACAAACCAATCTGTTCCCAATTTCTCTCTCTCTCTGTGTCTCTCCCTCACTCCATCCCTCCCTCCATCTCTCACTCTCCCTCCCTCCGCTCTGTCTCTAGTTCATTCTTCTATGCTACATTTCTGCTTTCACTTTTTTTCTCCTTTGGTTTTGCTGTGCTGTCCTCTCTCTGGTTTGTTCTTTTAGCTTAGGCCCATGCTGCATTTCTTTTTTTGTTCTAAAAAGCGCTATTTGCATGCATAGTGCTTAGTAGATGGAGGATAGTTGCTCATGTTGATTCTGTCTAATTAGAAAAAGTAAGAAATATAATGATGCATAGAAATACATGTCAAAGGCAGAAATAATATATTTAAATGGCATCTGTTTGAAACAAACACTGAATATATAATATGGCACCTTGTTACCTAGTTTTTGGGCATAGGTTTGGTGGGGCATTGTGGTTTGGCTTGCCTTTTGGTGGCTAGGTCTACTCTTGGGCTCTCTGTTGAATCAGTATAACTTAAATGCTGGGACAATGTGCTTATCATTTGTGAAAAAGCAAATTCCTTAGTGTGTATGTTTCTCTACAGGCACAGGCTGCTGTGGCTGGAGTGATTGACCTGGGAACTGTGGAGACCTTTCCTGTGTTCCAGGCAGCTCAGAGGGGCCTCATCGACCAGGACACCTGCTTCATTCTGCTGGAGGCCCAAGTCATCACAGGGGGGTTGCTACAACCTAACTCACCAGTTGGCTTATCGCTAGAGGAAGCCCAGGTTTTTGGGTTGATTGACAGTCACACCAGTCAATCATTGTCTGAGCTGGAGGCTGCCCTGAACCGCATTGACCAGACCAGACCCTGTGTTGGTTCACTGGTCCCAGTTGCAGCAGCAATAGAAGAGGGGCTGATTAAGGAAGAAGTAGGAGTGCGTATCCTGCATCTGCAAGTAGGAACAGGTGGGGTGAGGGCATCCTCTCAGGAGGAAGGTCACAGCCTGAGCAGTGCCATGGAGAAAGGCCTGCTGTCCCAGCGCATCTACAACAAGCTGTGCTGCTGTGTCAACCGGCGGCAGCTGATTGACCCAAACACTGCAGAGAAGCTAAACCTGCAAGAGCTGCTGAAGCGCTGTGTGCCTGACCCTGAGACTGGGATGCATCTTCTGCCTGTCAACCAGCAACCTGGAGGCAAAGTCTGCCTTCGCTCAGGCAGGAAGGTTGGCATCTTTAGGGCAGTACAGGAGGGCCTTATAGATCGCCAGGTGACCATACGGTTGTTGGAGGCCCAGTTGTTTGCAGGAGGAATTGCAGACCCACGTTCAGGTCACCGACTCACAGTGGACGAGGCAGTTAGGCTTGGCCTGATGGACCATGACCTTGCCTGTGCCCTTCTCACCCGTCAGCTTCAAGCTGGAGGGATCCTGGATCCAGCCAGTGGAAGACGTCTTGCGTTGGATGATGCCCTCCAAAATGAGCTGCTGTCTCCCCGCATGGCCCTGCGTGTCCTAGAGACCCTTGGAAACTACATGGGGATGCTGTGGCCCAAGTCTGGTGAGCTGTTCCCCATCACAGAAGCTTTGCAGCAGGGAATTGTACCAGGAGAACTTGCAAGGCAAATTGTTAGTCAGCGACATGCTATTGGTGCTCTGTACCTTCCTGAGACCAGCCAAGTGGTCCCTCTTCAAAAAGCCAGTGAGATACTAGAGCCAAATGTGGTGGACACTCTGATGCAGGTGGACATTCCAGATGTGCTGCCTGGCACAGCCCAGTCAGGACTTAATTGTCTCAGCTGGAGCTCCACCCCCTCTTCCTCTCCCCCACCCTCCTCTCCTCCTGCAACTCTTCCAGGGCACTGGCCCACCATCCAGGGGGCAGCACCTGAGAAGCAGGCTCAGCATCAGCTTGTAGAGCACCTAAGGAAGCACAGTTACATTGATGCTCACTCAGGCCAACGCCTGGTGCTGCTTGAACCTGAGCTGGTGGAGTTGGCCTGTGCTGCTGAACAGAGCCAATCTGATTCTCAATTGCATGTGTCCATTGAAGAGGCACCAGAACAATATGCAGGAGAGGAAAACAAGTTTTCAACCCCAGAACTTGTTGAAAGTGTTGGTATGAGAGAAGCAGATGTTTTAGCTGTGGAGGAAATTCAGGTTCTTACTGAGCCTCTCAAGGGTAGTGAAACTAATAGAGTTAGAAGGCTAGAGGGAGAAGGTAGAGATGTGCATGCTAAGGTGGTGTCTGACATAGTGAAACCAACAGAGACAGCTTGGCCTGAGCAGTCTTTGTCTGAAAAGCAAAGTGAGAGGGATCTGGAGTCCATTGATGCAGCACAAGTAAAGGGTGTTGAGAAAGAATATGAATTTTCAGTTGCTGCATCCACAGACCCCAAACACCAACCTGTTAATCAAGAAGAAGGCAGTGAGATTCACCAAACTAAGACACCAGAGACTACTGTACAACCCAAACGATCAGTAAGGGAAAGGAAACAGCAAGATGGAGTGGGAGCTGCAACAGAGGACATAACTTCAGAACAAAGTAAAGAAAATTTAGAAATGGAGAAAATGGCTATGGAGCTACAGCAAGGGGGTTTGTTGACAGAGTCTGGCCAAAGACTTCTCTTAGATGAGGCAGTTGCACAAGGAGTTCTCCCAGCACACACAGCTGTCAAGCTCATGGCTAAGGCAGGACTATTTGGAGGCTTCCTTGATGTAAGTGCCTATGAGAGTCTCAGTGTGGATGATGTTGTGCAAGAGGGCCTAATGAATGAGAACCTTCTGTGCAGCGTTCTGAAATCAGAGAAAACTCTTGCTGGAGTAGTAGATGTGGAGCGTGGGCGCCTCTGCACCCTACGAGAGGCATCCCAGAAAGGCCTTGTAGATGAGAACACAGCCACTCGGCTCCTAGAAGCACAGGTTGTGTCGGGTGGAGTGGTTGACCTCCGTAGAGACAAGAAAGTGTCTGTGACACTCGCAGCCAATCTAGGTTTGATTGAAGAATGTCAGAAGGAAGACCTACTGGCTTTGGAGAAGGCATGTCGTGGAAAGGCCTCAGATCCCAGTACATCTCTGACCAAGTCAGCACTACAACTGCAAATGGATGGATTGGTTGATCCAAAAAGCAGAGAGATAGTGCCCCTGAAAGAAGCTCTACAAAAAGGGCTAATCACTGTAGAAGATGCCAAACAAGCTCTGTCCCAGCAAGTGGCAGAAGGTGGCCTGGTACACCATGGGTCTGGCATGCGACTGCCTGTAGATGTTGCTGTACAGCAGGGTCTGGTTACTGATGACATGGCTCAAAACCTTGAGAAGGTTGAGAAGGCACGACAAGGAGAAGAGCCATTTGTTTCTGCACCTGATGCTGCTCTCTTCCAGGCAAAAACTGGTTCAGTTTTTGATCCAGTCTCAGGATCTAGACTAACGTTATCTGGAGCTGTTGCTCAAGGCCTCTTGGATGACAACATTGCAAACAAAGCCATGACTTCTCCTGGTGTAAGTAGTGGGGTTATGGACCCACAAAGTGCTCGAATCGTACCATACCTGGAGCTTGTGAATCAGGCCAAGATTGACATTGAGACTGGAAGACGGTTCCTGGAAGTGAAACCCTTTGAAGGGGTACTTGATGAAAACACTGGTGACTTACTGACCTTACCCCAGGCAGTAGAATCACACCTTGTTGATCCTGTACCAGCATTTAGGATGCTTCAAAGCCAGGCAGATACTGGAGGGGTCATTGACATCTTTAGTGGAGAGCGTTTGCCCTTACCTGAAGCTGTCAATAGAGGCCTTATTACAGATGATATAGCCAAGCAAATCGCTGCCGATCAGGTCGTTAAAGGAGGCCTGATTGACCCAGTGACTGGGGAGAGAGTGCCTAATCTAAAAGAGGCAATACAAGATGGCTTAATTTCCAGAGACATGGCAGAAGATATCCAAGACAACTTGAGTTCTACTGATGAGGATGAATATGTTGAGGAGGAGAGTTCAGGGACATTGGTCTCGTCCACAAATGGCTCATGGAGTCCACTGTTTACACCAACAGGGTCAAGCCAAGATAAGCAAATAAATAAGTCACGAGAGGATGCCACTGTTGATTCATCCCCAGTGCATTCTACTCAGACAGTTGAGGCTGTCTTGATATCCAAGGATGATGACATTTTGCCATCAGATGAAGTTAAGCCAATGCAGGTTGATGAACATCCTCAGTCACCAGACATTGAGGGACAAATCCATGAAGAGTTTGACTCTTTGGACAGAAAGATTATTGAGTCTGATGGCTCAATGGAAGCACTGACACAGTTTGCATTAAATGCAGAAAGGAGGATTCAGCAAGCTCTCCTTGGAGTACAGCCTCCACTAAGCTTAGAAACTGAGCAACCCTCCAAACACTCTGGACCAGAGGCTGTACATGAAATTCAACATCAGCAAAGCTTAGACACTCTTCTACCCTCAACACTTCATGCGCAGGCCATCAAGGACATCAAAACCGATGTAGAGCCCTCAGCCACATATTTGCTTCCTACACTGGAGCCTGCACAAATGCCAGAAGATACAAATCAGCTTGATGTTGACTCCAGTAGTCAGATGCAGTCTACTGACAAGCAGAGTAGTGTCATTAGAGAGACCAGAGAAAATTTAGATTCATTTGTAAGGGAGGATGTTGTAACCTCTGAAGAAAAATTAAGTCTAGATTCTGTAACAGCCAAGAATGGCCAGGTCTTTGCTGATGACATCTTCACCACCAGTAATCAAGAAGACAAACCAGAACATGTGACTCACACTAACACAGAGGGAGACATGACCGTTGAAAAAACTGATCTACAACTTCCATCAAAATATGATATTGGTTCAGTAGATTCACCCATTGTGACACCACTGTCTGAAGAAAGACAGGAGCTCAAAGTGGACAAAATGAGACATCATGTTGTGAGTATTGAGAAACTTGATGGCTCTGCTGGAACAAAGGTACAGACAACACCAGAAGGTTTGGCTCATGGGACTGAAAGCCCATTTGATTTGCAACCACAAACTGCAGAAGATGCTTCTAAGGACAAAACTGAACAGGTGGAAGCAGAGACGCTGGGTGAGATTGCTGGGGAGCAAGTACTTCCTGGACAGACAGAAAAGAAAAGGAAGAAGAAAAAGAAGGCTGAGGGAATTAGGGATCCTATTGTGGGTATGGAGAAGGTTGATAGTTCTGCAGGAACACTGATGGAAGCCTCACCAATGGATTTGTCTCAAGGGGTTGAGAGACCATTTAATCAACAACCACAAACCACAAAGGATGCTTCAACAGACAAGACTGAAATTATGGAAAGTGAAAAAGTGGGTGATGTTTCTGAACAACATGTTGGTGGACAATCAGAAAGGAAGAAGAAGAAGAAAAAGAAAACTGGGGCAACAGAAGATCCTTTGGCAAGTTTGGAAAAGCTTGATGCAGGAACTGTTGTGGATATAACAACTCAGAATCTGGCTCAAAAAACTGAGAGACCATTTGATAAGCAGCCACAAACCACAAAAGATGCTTCTACCAAAGAAACCGAATATATGGAAGGAGAGAAGGTGGTTGAGGTGACTGAAGTGCAAGTTGTTGGCAAACAGACAGAAAAGAAAACGAAAGCAGAGGAACTTGAATATGCTGATGTGAGTTTGGAAAAGCTTGATGGTTCTCCAGGAACAAGGGTGGAAATGAAAATGAAGGATTTGGCTCAAGGGGTAGAGTCTCCATTTGATCAGCAACCACAAACCACAGAAGAAGCTCTTAAGGATAAAACTGAAGATGTGGAGGCAGAACAAATGCCTGAAGTCCCTGAAGAGCAAGTTGTTGATGGTCAGGCTGATAAGAAAAAGAAGAAGAAAAAGAAGGGAAAGAAAGGAAAACAGCAAGTGGTAGAGGAAACTGCAGAGGAAGGATTACATAACAGTAAAGAAAAGGAAAGCGTAGATGTTGCAAAAACAACTTCAGTACCTCATGAAAAAGAAGCTTTACTCATGAAAGCCAAGGAGAGTCTCCTGAGGAAAGTGTTTGAACGAGGAGTCAGTGACAAGCAGGTGGGAGAGGAGCTAGAAGCTCTGCGTCAGGGTGCTTTGAAGAAGGAGCATCATGTGGAAGAATTAAAGATCAAAAAGAAACCATCAGCATCTCCTATAAAGGAGATTGATACCAGTGAGATGGAGCAGCTCGAAGGAAAACTTGGGGATCGCAGTGATTTGCAGCAAGATTCCCACACTCCGTTTGTTGCTGTAGAAGATCCACATGACCAAGATAAAAGTAATGTTACTGAACTCAAGAAGAAGTCGGCAGTTGCCAGTGCTTCAGGTGACGGTCTGATCACAGCTTCCTCTGAGCTTGCAAAGGATGAGACAAAGGGTCCCTCCACAGAAGATCAGCAGAGAGACAGCAGTGTATCAGGGGTCAAGGTCATTGGTGATGTCCAGAGGGTCTCTTCTCCTGAAGCTGAAGTCATGGAGACGGAGCAAATGGAACAGTTGGTGGAGCAAATTATCTCAGACCCTGTTAGGCAACAAGTGATGGCCCCTCACAGAGTTGATACAGATGTCATTAAGGACACTCAAGATATACATGATGAAGAGGCCAAGGCTGCTCTTGAAAAAGATACTCAGGCACTCGCACTACCTTTAGTCCAACAAGACCAAACAGTGCCTATCGAACCAACTCCAGAGATAAACACTGATGAACTGGTGACAACTTCCTCTTTGTTCGCTGAGAGTGAAAGCTCACAACTCTTGCCTTGTAAACCAGAGGTGGAGAAGGTGGAACTTCAAACCACTAGTGACAGCAGCCAAAGTGACACCAAAGAGGAACTTCATAGTCTGGAATCCCCAGAGGAGTCTGGAACTTCAGTGTCAGCGGAAATTCCTGAGTCAGACACCACAGATAGTTGGGAGGAGGAAGAGGGAGATCCTGATGAAAAGAGGGGAGAGATGGAAGCCGCTGAGATGGTGCAGAAGAAGAGTGCTGCAAAAACGAGCAAGGTAAATATTTCTGTGTGCTTTTTTAGAATTTTTAGAACTGCATTACAAGATGCAGTACTTGAACAGCACTGATGTTTTATTCATGAGTGTCTGGTCTCTCCTAGTCCTCATTGGTTCGTCAGAAGTGCCTTGAACACGACCAACAGATTGTAGCTCTGCTTTCCATGGTGAGACACATTGAAGTTCGCCTCAAACAGCAAAAACAGCAAGCAGTGGGTCGCAGCCTTGTCGCTCTAAATGATATCATCAAACAGACTGAGGTAGGAATACCTAATATGCATTATCACTTATTCCAGTTGCAGTTTATGAATGATAATATAGATACTAGAGAAAAGCATATTGGACCATCATTTTTAACTACTTGTATTTGTTTTCTGTATCATTGTGTCACTAGGCCCTGGCTTTGGAGCTGACTGATTTAGCGCCCGAGATTAAGAAGGAAGTGGATGCTGCTATGAATATGCTCGACACCTGCTCACAGGAAGTCCCTCCACAGTTGCTGAAGGCTCTGGAGAAGGATGGACGCAGCCTGGCCCGCTCCTATGAAGCTGCAAAAGAGCTCTCACAAAATTCTTTGCAGGGCTTAAAAGATCATCGTGATTTGCAAGAGGTAAATACTGAAGCCTTTGGTCCATGTATTTAGATACTGATAGAGATGCAGTTTTGTCACTATTGTTATTTTAATAAGTGTTTTGTTTGCTACCTTGTCCTAAGGGATGTGTGTGACTTTCTGTTGTGTAGGAGGCTGTGAGGTCAGCACTTCAGTCTCTTGGGGAGCGTGTGGAAGGACTCCTCTCCTGGCTCAGTGACACAGAGACACAGATGGGAGAAATTGAGGGACTGACTGGGAAAGACAGTAGTCCAGAACAGCTCACACAAAGACTGCAGCTCTGCAAGGTATGTCTCTCACATCCATATTCACAGTCTTGACCATCACTCAGTGTCGTCTTAGTGTCTGTCTGCAACTTTTTGTCCCTTTTATGTATACTATTGATTTGGATTGTTTTTTGTGTTCTCCAGTTGAAATACTGAATCATTTAATCTTTTCACCATCTTACTTTAGTCATGTTCATGACTAAATGAACCTAAGCATATTTAAAAAAAAAAAAAATGCTGTGTAGCTTTTGATTTTATCTTCTTATTATGACGACTGCTATCTCACGGGCTATTGTATATCTGAATCTGTAAGATCTGTGTATTGAATATCTCTTTATATGTAAAATGCCATTCTTAGATTGCCAATGCCTTCTAGCATGTAGCAACACATAGAGAATAGTATTGTGAGGGTGATGACGAATGTTGATAAAATGCTAAAACAATTAAGTGTTCGCTCTGGACACAAGCATACAGCTTTGGGGAAAGAGTCATCATTTTCCTTTTTCTTCATCCTCTCTTAGGAACTGCAGGATTTGTTCAGTACTCGCTCCAGTGATGTGAACTCAGTGGTGATGGACGTCCAGGTGTTCATCTCAGAGCACGCTCAGGACCTGTTGCCAGAGCAGAGCAGGCACCTGCTAGGGCAGCTGCAGCAGCTTCAGGGGGCCTTTCACCAGGCCTCTGGCCGTACACATGCCCGAGCTGAGGCCCTCTCCGCCCAGCGAGCGAGGGAAGAGGAGAGGGAACGCCAGGAGCAGAAAAAGACTCTGGAGGAAGAAAAGAGAGTGAAGGAGAGCAACAGGGATAGAGAGGTTTGGAGATACCTGAAAGGATGGCTGCTCTGGATAATGCTTTCTAGAAACTGCTTACTCATGCACTGTTAACTCCCACAATAGCTCATACAGACTTGAATAATGCTACTCAAAATTGGTTTGCATGTCTAATGTGATCTCTTTAGTAGAGCTCAAAAGCACTGCACACTTTGCATTAACATAGAACTGCATATTTCTTAGTGTTCCAGGCTCAGTTTATGTAGATGAACTCACTCACACCCATCTGTTCCTCAATATCAATGAATAAATTAGGCTTTCACTGCCTCAGGCGGAGCAGAGTGTCAGCGCTCTAGTGCTACTACCTCAACTGGCTTCTGTTCAGACGTGTGCCTCTTCGCATGTTTGGTCCTGTTTTCTTAACGTGTGTATTAACTTGTCTGCCTTGCTCTTACAGATTGCCACAGAAGAAAAATGCTTTTGCCCCGTCGGAGATTTTAAATCAGACTATGCTTTTATGAAACGCTATCACTTCCCCCCCTCCTCTCAATGTTGAGTCAGCCACGGGAAGGAGAGGGGGAATTCAATGCACTTTTTCCCCATGCGTGTTGTGTATATATATTTTCACAGTTTATGTTGCTTATGTGTGCTGTTGTTTATTTATGGACACGTCTGCTTATGTGTGATTTCTGGACACATCCTGCTCAAACTCTGTGCAAAAAAGCATCTGCTGTTCACTGATAGTTCGGTTGGTTTTGAAAATGCAAGCATTCATGTTGTGGCAGTTTTGTGCGGTGTGTGAAATGTGGCTGTTGCAGTGAGATGAGGTCTTAGCAAAAAAGTGATGTGTGTTTGTGAGAAGAACATGCAAAATCAGCTTAGAACATGTTCAATTGACCACCCTATTAACCTCACCTCTGTAAGCTGCAAAAGCATTCATCATAATGGTTCCCTCTTACTCTCTGCTGTGAAGGTGGTCCAGCAGCAGAAGGCAGAATGTTCCCAGAGGTTAGAGGGCCTCACCATGTGGTTGGCTGGAGCAGCCAGCCTGCTGGCCAGTCAGAAGAAGGTTGGAGCAGAGTCTGGAGATGTGAATGAATTGCAGCAGAGACAGAAGGAGTTACAGGTGAGCTTATCAGTCCCCTGCTCCACTCTCAGATGGTACACAATTATCTTCAGTCTGATATTAATACTAGCCTTATTTAATCATTGTAAGCCATTCACACTGCTATTTGATATACTTAAATTATATTCTTCTTCTATATTCTAAGTTTGTTACTTTGTTTTTTAAGTGTTGTAATAACATATTTACCCTATGATTGGCTGCTGTTGACAGGATGTGCAGAAAGACCTGAAGACCAAACAAGAGTCTGTGATGGAGGCCATTCGTTCAGTGGAGGAGTTCCTGGCTGAGCGTGGGGACAGCCTGAGTCCAGAGGAGCGGGCCAACCTGCAGGGGACGCTCTCTCGCCTGAAGGAGCAGTATCACTGTCTTACCGACACCACCCAGTCATCACTGGCCCAGCTAGATACAGCTATCAGTGCCACCGTCCAGCAGAACACACAAAGAGTACGCTCTACTGACCTCATTTCCTGTTTCTACCATTATCTATTTTTTCTTAAACTATGACTATTGTCTTTGTGAATACGGCTCTTGTCACCCCAATAGTCACAGCTGTATAGCTGCTTCTCTGTTTAAACCATTTCAGTGTTGACAGTTTAACTTTGCAAGTCATGGAATTAGAATCGTTACATTTATGTAATTTATCTCATGCAATGTTTTCCATCTCTGACCATAAAGGCAAAGGCAGTGGAGGAGATGCAGGAAACTCAGGGAAAAATTGACACATTGCTGCAAGAGCTGTCCTCATTGGACCAGCCTGACCGGAGGCGGTCCCTGGGAGAAATGGTCATTGATTCTGCATCCTCCCCAGCATCACAGGGTAGCCTGCAGTCTCACAGCGGCATGCTGCAGGTAGGTGCAACTCATGGTCATCGATGACATATTTAACAAAGAGAGTTTAAACTAGCAACTGCCTCAGACAGTTTACTCATAGCTACAAATAACAGCTTGAATTGTTTCAGGATTGTAGAAATTTATTTCTCATTACATCGCAAAGGCACAAAGAACAATTTTTTTTTTGTTCTTGGTTTTGAGCCTGATGTGTTTGCTTGCAGGCGGAGCTGCAGCAGCTTCAGGAGCAGCAGGCTCACCTGCTGCAGGTGTCCCAGTCTGTGCGGTCCCTCCTGGCCCAGCCGGACTCCAGCGTGCCCCCGGAGGAGAAGCAGCGCCTGCGCGCCCAGCTGGACCGCCTGCAGAGCGAGCACCAGGAGCGTCTGCAGCGCTGTCAGGACCAACTACGCCGCGCCGATGCCCTCCAGGACGAAATGGCCAAGTTCCTACAGGAGCACGGAGACCTGGCTGCCTGGCTGGAACTGAGCGAGGGGCAGCTCCGCTCCCTGGGGGAAGGAGAAACAGATGCACAAGGGCTTAAGGACAGACTGGAAGAGCACAAAAAGGTATTGACTATTTTGTGTGATCTATACAGAACCTCAGCTATATAACTTAATCTGTCACCACACTAACGTTTTAGACCATGGCCATAGCTGTATTTTTCAGGATATTTGGGTTAATTATCAAAGTCATAGTGTATATGGTTTCAATTTGGTCATATGTTTGGTTGCCATAGATCTCATCTCATCTCAAACCTCATCTTGACCCATCTGTATCTTTGTCCCTCAGTTGGCGGAGGATGTGATCTGTCACAAGGCAGACCTGCGCTTCGTGTCCATTTCAGGTCAGAAGGTCCTGGACTCTGTCCAGGGTGCTCTGGAGAGAGTCGGCGGGGAAGACCCGGCCCTAGAGGAGACCAAACAGATAGTCAGTGATCAGCTCCAGGATGCCACACAGCGCTACGGTGCACTACACAGCAAGGTAGTTATACAACAACACAAACACACACACACAGGGGACACCTCACGGCAGTTCAACACAATACAAAGATGGCAAAATGCAGAAGAGTAACAGCAACTGTATGACTGAGATTAAAGTGTAGGAGAGTGAAGAGATCTTGGAAGCACAATTGTCTTTCCCTCTCAGTCCTCAGACCTGGGAACCCGTCTGAGTGGCCTCCTGGACCGGTACCAGCAGTACCAGGATGATGCAGGTTCACTGGAGACATGGCTGACAGCCCAGGAGCAGAACCAGAGTGCTTTGAAGCCCAGTGGTGAAAGCACAGACCCACATACACTACAAAATTCGCTACGGTCTGTACAGGTAAGGCATGTAATCACACATGAACACCCACACACTCATAAACACAGGTGATTCCTTTTAGCATTTAAGATGAGAACATTCATACTGGCTCCTACTCACTGAGATGCACACACGGCATAGAACACACAAGGAATATGACAAGCAATTAAAAAAATACTCTACACATATACATGTATGTAAATACATATGTCCACACACAGACACAGTCTCAGGTCTTACAGATTCAGAACAGAGAATTGGTTCTCTTCTATATATCATCTCCGTGTTGCCCCTCCACACTCGTGCGTCTGTGCTGTTTGTCAGCTGTTGCAGGATGAGCTGGCGGAGCGCTCGGTGCAGCTGGAGAGGGTGAAGAGGGCGGGCCGCGAGCTGACCAGCACTGAGGAGACACCCAGCCTTAAGGCAGCAGCCTTGCTCAGCACCACGGGTATGTCCCCACCCCACAGCGAATGTCTCTTGGCAGTCATGTTCTCTCAGTGGAGACATCAACAGTTAATGGAATTCATACTTATTTTAAAAAGTGCTCAAATCTTGGAGAGAAATTGAAAGTCATGTACTTGATTTTTATATCCCAAGGTTTTAAATACAGAAATCCATCAGAATCTATTGTAATATTCACATCACTGCAAGCCACTGCATGAATGTTTTGAAAAGAGGCTCCTTTTTTGGGACAGCCAACCCCTTTTGCACTTAAAACCTCTACTGTCACAACTTTCAAAAAGAGAGACTTGCCAGTGTGTTCACTGGCGAACACATGACTAACACATGACTAACACATGACTAAAACATGACTAACATATGATGTTACATTATTCATCATAACCGTGGTTTGTTGGAACCTCTTGGTCATCATAGTATGCCACAGACAGTGTTGTTTTGGCCTGTATTTCGCACTGAATCCACCATGTTCTATCCTGTGTTGCTCTCTGTTCCTGTGCAGAACGTCTGGAGGGGCGGTTTGGAGCTTTGTCGGAGTCGGTGTCGGCCCGTGCAGAGCAGCTTCAGACGACCGTGGCCCAGTCGGTCAGCGTTCAGGAGGGTCTGAGGACGCTTCTCTCCTGGTTAAATGGGCTTCCCTTGGCTCCAGGACCAGTTCAGCCGACTGCCCAAGCCGTGCAAGAGGCACTCACTCAGAACCAGGTAACACACACATACCGTACATTAATTCCACCTCTCACTGTAGTCATAAGTGTAAAAAGTAAGCCGTTTTTATGTGAATAATGAATAGAATTTAGAGTTTTGCTGACATGGAAAAAAATCTTTATTGTAATTGTTTTAATTGTTAAATAGTTTTAATGTTTTAACATTAGTAATGGTCTTCTTTTTCTAGTTTTTTCTAACCGTAACCTTCTCTGTGTTTCAGAAATTGCGTCAAGAGCTGCTGTCACACCAAGGCAGTGTAGATGCAACGCGCGAGTCTGTCTCTCGACTTCTCCAGACAGCAGACGCCACGGCAGCCTCCGGCCTCCAGGGGGAGCTGCAGGAGCTGATCCAGCGCTACAGTGCAGCCCAATCCCAGCAAATGGAGCGGGAGGTGGAGCTCCGCGAGCTCCTGCCAAAGCTGGAGAGCTTCGAGCGCCTCAATGCTGACCTGCGCAGTTTCACCCAGAACCACCAGAGGGCACTCAGCCCCGCAGGACAGCCAGACCGCAGTGTCAGGGACTACAGGCAGACCATAGAGGTAAACAGTCTGCTTAACCAGGATTATTTATGTAATACCAGTAGATAAAAGCCTTTTAAGTTGTTAGAGGGCTTTATTGTGTCGTGAGGATAATGTCTGTAGTGTGTAAATAAGCCACTACTAAGCTTTCAAACAATTGTAATATCAGAGGCTTATTTACCACTAACAAAATATTACCAGTGTTTAAGTTCTGATAAGTTCTCTTGTATGCCACCAAACTGTAAAACCTCATGTAATGTTTTTCTTCCTAGTTTCATGTTTCTTGGCTTGTTTTGTTTCAGTTGTTTTCTCTGCAGTGTCTACATTTAGACTAGAGCATAGCTTTCTCCTCGTGGCCTGTAATTGTATGCTTTATATTGCCAAGCTACATACTGTATATAGGGCTGTCCTGTCCATATGTATTCTTGTCCCATGGAAAAAAAGCTTCTCACTCTAATACCTCACCATGTATGTGTGCATAGCATTTAGACTGGTCTTGGCAGCAGTGTGCATCTGAAATGTAAATATTAAAAACAGTAGAAACATTGATAAGTCTGCCAACATGGCTGGCTTCTTTTTCAATGGTCTTTGCTTTGGACAGACCATAAGATCCCTGGCGACATCAACGTTGGGTCTGACTCAGACTGAAGAAATCCGCTCTCTCTGAAATCTGAGTTGAGATAGGACTGAAGGCTCCGTTAGATGAATGACATAATGACAGTCGTAGTCGTAGATAAGGGGTATGAAATGAGGTGTTTGTCCATGTGTGTGAATGGAAGAGATTAATGACCATGGCTCTGTTTCCCCACAGGACATAAGATCAGACCTCACACAGGAGGCCGGCCAACTGAAGGCTTTTGTGGACCTGGGCAAAGACCTGAGCCAGGCGTCCACCCTCACAAACACTCAAAGCCTTTTAGATACAACCAAAGAGGTGACTGATGAGTTCAGTCTGCTGGAGGCCAGTGTCAATGAGAGGTAAGCTCAGTCAAAACAGGTATCATATCTGCCTTTTTTACCACCAATAGGGGAAAGTCATTATAAAAGTGCAGCGCTGTAATAGTTGCTTATAGGAATCTTATAGGATCACCAAGCTCACTTGTGTTGTCTACATAACATATCACTCTGGCCTTCTCTTTCGCTGAGTCTGCCAGAGCAGTATTTAGCCCTTTCCTCTCAGTGTCTCACAGACATAATGAAACACACATGACCCAAAACTGAAGTCTCAAACGCATGGTCCAATCAATCCTCATAGCTTAGCACTTTGACAGTCTTTTGAATCTTGCCCATCTATTCATGAAAGGACTGGCCATACAGAAGTAGCAGCATACCCCACCACTAATATGAATAGTTTTTTCAGTTGCCCAAGTTTCCTGGGGCAAAATGTGTGTGTTTTTTTAGGAGCTGTGTTTTAATAAGGGACTATACATGATTTTAATAAGCATGAACATTATCTTTTCATTAGTAGCCTCTGTCCCATCCAAATATAGCCCCGTCACAGCAGAACACAAATCAGACCAGAAAAGGGAACGTTGCACCAATATCAAGTTCAAGTCATGTCATTTCCTGGAATAAAACAATTCATAAGGTCAGTAGAATCACTCTTTGTTGGAGTGTCAACAGATTAATTAAGCATGACTGCTTACAGCAGATTTCATTTGGCAGTAGCCTAAGGGTAAAGAGGCCAGATCAGCCCTTACAAACACTCTGCTGATCTAAAAAACAAAAGCCCTTAACTGAATCACCCCTCAGATCTGACCCAAAAGAATATCTTTTGTGTTAACAGTGTCAAGAATGTGTTTCAGGCTTTCACCTTCCCAACGTTAAGGTGATCAGACGCCAAAATCTCACACATTCCTTCAGCCCATCCCTCAAGAAGCACAAATGGAAAAACTGTCCTAATGCCCTTTGTTTCTTTTTTCTCTTCTTCACTCACCTATCCTTCTCTCTCTCTCTTTCTTTTTCTCTCTCTTTTTTTCCTCCCTCCTTCGTTTTCTCTCCCAGGTTCAGTGCGCTGCAGAGCTGTCAGCAGCAGCTGGCTGAGTTCTGCTCGCTCTCCGGCTCCCTCCTCAGGTGGCTGCAGTCGTCACAGGAACAGCTGCCTGCCAAAGAACCCAACCTCACCACCGAGGCCCTGCAGAGGAGAGTACATCAGCTGGAGGTGTGTGTGTGTGTGTGTGTGTGTGTAAACATGGAGTCTGGTATTCTGTGAAAGAGAAGGATTCTTGAAAAAACACTTTGCCTCAGGGAGTGTTTGGTCTGATTACATTCTGCCTCCCTTGTGGCAGATCTCGCTGACGCTGCACCTGTGAGTGAATATTGGTGCTGAGCTAGGAGTAGGTAAAGGATACAACATTACTCTTCTCTAAGAATGGGAGATGAATACAATTCTTCACGAACAGAGGATGACTTCAGCTTTAGTTTGCTAGACATGTCCTACAAACCCATGAGAACACAAGGAGCTCTTCTCATCACAGAATCTCTTATTTCATGCATTGGCCGATGTCTTATTACATCACCTCCTGTCACTAAAGACATGTTAGTTGGTTGTCAGAGGTAGAACGTTTTCTATCTATGTTGACTGCTCTCTCCCTCAGGAGCTGCAGGACCAGTGGAAGGCCCAGGGGGGTCGAGTGCAGGAGCTGAGCCGCAACAGCGCCGAGCTGGAGACCCTCATCATCAGCATCACCACGCCCCACAGCAAGACTGGTAACTCATCAGACAATCAGAGCATTGGCTCTTAAGTCAGCCAATCAGCCTGTCCTGTTCCAATGATCCTGAGACTTCCCATAATATGTGTACCCAAGTTTTACTCCCCAGTGCTGTAATGTGTGTCAATGCATGGCCTTTTGTGTGATGCTTACTATATGTGTGGTGGTGTTGTTAGGCGTGTGTGCTCTGTGCTTTTTGAGTGTGTGTGTGTCGCCAGAGCCAGTCTGAGTGTACAGTGTGTCTTTCTCCCAGGTGTGCCACAGGTTAATGGTGCCAGCAGCCCCAGCAGTGTCAATGGCATACACACCTGTAAAGGTGAGAACCCCCCCCCCTCAAGTGCCCCAGTCCATGCACAGACACACACACACACAGACAGACACAACACACTCACAACACACTCACCCCCTACACACACTCGCCCATGCTTTCACACATTTTAGTCTCTTGTCATCACTCTTCATGCTCTCTCTCTCTCTCTCTCTCTCTCTCTCTCTCTCTCTCTCTCTCTCTCTCACTTTCTCACTTTCTCTCTTCTGTGTTCAAGGTGCCTTAAGCACTAAGATGCTCTCATGATTCAGCTTCCTCAGGACAGATTTTGTCATGCTGCTGCTGCATTGACTCCCTTTCCCTGCTTGTATGTTTGTGTGTGTGTGTGTGTGTGTGTGTGTGTGCGCGCGCACGTGTGTGTGTGTGTGTGTGCGCGCGCACGTGTGTGTGTGTGTGTGTGTGTGTGAAAGAGAGGGAGTGTATCTGTATGTTTATGTGTTATCTGTCTGTCAGGCTGCTCTGTGTTGGCTTCTTTGTGTCGTCTCCACCTTGTCCCATTCCATGATGTTCCTTTAACCCTCATGGTCAGTTGTATTTCTTGGAGTCTTGTTTGTAGGCACCTCACCAAGGGCCTTCCGTCCGCCTTCATCAAGTTCTCCCATATCCCATCATCCTCTCTGTTAAACTTTGTCCTCTCCCCTCAGACCTGACCGAGATCCAGGTTGCTGTGGCAGACGTGACGAGTCGCTACGAGCAGCTAGGAGCAGAACTCGCCCAGAGGCGGGATGCCCAGCGGGCATCGTTAGAGCTACGCGAACGAGCACGTGCAGGGGCGGAGACTCTCTCCCATTGGCTAGGCGAGCGCGAGCAGAGCCTGGCTGTGGGACAGGCCGCCTCTCCATCACGGCCTGAGGCAGTGCGGGCCCAGGCACAGGAGAACAAGGTGGGGTGGGCCAGGAACCACAGAGGCTCTCACTGTGGATAGATTTGTTGCTTTTAGCTTTTATAGCTAAAAGTAAGACAAGTAAGACATGGCCTTATAAGATTGACAATGGCGTCAGCTACATAAATGTGCTTAAAAACGCGCAAAATGTTTTTGATTTTATTTTAAAAAATGAAATGAAAATGAAAATCCTTTCACTTGTGAACTGCCATTGTTGTAAAAAGTGACATCACCTGATTGAATCTAGTCAAGGTCCAATCAAGGTGCAGCAATAAAGCTGTTGCTACACATTGACACCATCAATTTCAACCAGGTGATGTCACCTTTTTCCCAGAAGACATTGAGATGTAAATGCAATGGCAGCTTACAGGCTCAGCACATGAAGGGAATTCTAAAAGTTTAATAAAAAAAAAAAACTGTTTTTAAATTCTGTTAAGTATAGCTGATGCCAACATCATTCTTAGGCCATTCTTCAAGGCCAACATGTTTTACTAGTCAGTGATCCTTTTAACGTGAGCTTTTGTGTGTCTTAACTATTACATTAGTTAAAAATATGTGTGTATGTACCACGAGATAGAACCAGCATTATTGTCAGTGTTGTACCATCTACGATCATGAGACCATGACAGACAGAGACCATGTGTTTGTCGCCAAGGAAGTGCAAACACTGTGTTAATGTCTAACCGCCCAGTGGGATCCACACAGGGGATAGTGAGGGTATTTCCAGAGGATTTGAGACAGGCATGTGAAAGTGCACTGTGTTGGTTGTGCCAGGTCTAATTGGGCTTCAGTATTATACATTCAGTTCACTACTGCGGTAATATACTTGCCCAATAAGACTATGAGACAGCAACAGCCAAAACAATACACATCAAGAATCCATTAGGATAGGTGGCACAGCATAGACAAAATATGTAGCAGTAACACTACTTCAAAATATTTAGCAAGTGTTGAATTATCATATAAAGTACTTATTATAATGAAAAAAAAAACATAATATTCTAAGTAAAATTGTATACTGAGGAAACTTGTGTGTTTCTGTCTGGCAGGCACTGCTGTCTGAGCTGGCAGAGCAGTCTGGGAAGGTGGAGGAATTAAAGAGCACTTTGAAGAAACTGATCTCTGAGAACCCTGACTCCCCTGAGGTGGAGATCTGGAAGCAACAGCTTAGGGACATTGGTAAGAGTGTGTGTATATGTCAGTAGAGGCATCAGAGAATGGGGAATATCAATAAGAGTATTGTCAAGTGTTTTAATCAGTTATGTAACCTTAGCGGAACTCTTAAAATGTCAAATGTTTGTGTGAGCGTGTGTGTGTGATGATCACAAGGGATGTTATGTGATGATGTAAGGCAGAGATGCTAAATGGCACTTTCTGAAAGGAAAGTTATTGACATCAGAATGATAATAGTGTCTTATAAGAGATCAATAGCCGCGTTTACATGATCACAATAAACTGATAACGTTATTAGGTGTTTACATTACAGATTTTACATGATTCCTGATATGAAAGAACAAAATAATCCTGATTAAGGTGTAACGTGTCCAGAAGAAATCAGAATATTGATGAAAACCAATTTTCATACATCGATAATGGCAGTAATCCGATAAAGAATATCGGTTTATAACGTTTACATGAGCACTTGAATAATCAGCTAACTAGAATAACTAGATAATGATAGTTTTTTGGTGTGCATGTAAACACCCAAAATTATGCTAGTTTATACTAGTCTTTTTTATGTTGTTTTTATAGATACATAGACTCCTGATACAGCAGTTCACAAGCAAATCTTTTAGTCTTCTGCTGCTCTTATGGTTGTTAGCATTAGCGATGCTATCTGTGCTGTGTTTCTGATCAACTGATCAATCTCCCCTCAGACTCACGCTGGGAGAAGGCCAATCAGACAGCAGCTCAGAGGCAGGCGGAGCTGGAGACCTGTGCTGATAGGCTGGGCAGTTTTGCGTCGGCCGCCACTCAGCTGGGCCCCTGGCTCAAGGAGAAAGAGCTCATGATGAGCGTGCTGGGCCCGCTGAGCATCGACCTCAACATGCTCAACACACAGAAGCAGCAAGTGCAGGTACTGCTTATCTCTCTCTCTCTCTCTCTCTCTCACACACACACACACTCCTAAACAAAACAATGGAGGATCTGTGTGCTGTAAAATAACTTACCCAAATTGCTGAGTTTTCTAAAGAAGAACAAGGAGAAAGCCACCGCCATGTCCAGTTGTTTCAGCTCCAAACTATGCTTAGAGTATCACAAAACACTGTTACACATTTCCCCTTTATTTGTTAGACAAGAAAAGTAATCAGAAAACATAATGACTCATGTTTGCCTCAATTCTTTTTTTTAACCCAGGTGTGTACATGAACATGCTCAGGAGTCATGAATGACAAGACATGGCCCATTATAATCACTCAGTGTACACACAAACACACACAGTCGTAAACTTGCACACCAGCTGTATACATGGTTCCTTACATAATGATAAAGTATAAACATGAGTGAGTGGAGGTGGTTCTCTTCCAGTGCTGACCTGTGGTTCTCCTCCCTGGCCCACAGTTTATGCTGAGAGAGTTTGAGACTCGCAAGCCGCAGTTCCAGCAGCTGACGCAGGCGGCCGAGGGCATCCTGTCTCCGTCCGACGAGCAGCAGCAGCAACAGGCTTCCCCGGAGCTGGCGGAGGTGCGCTCGGAGCTGGGCGCCATCTCACAGCAGTGGGAAGGCCTCACCTCACGGCTGGCACTGCGCTCTGAGCAGATCGAGCGCGCTCAGGGCACCAGTGAGCGCCTGCAGTCTCTACTGAAGGAGCTCGGGGAGCGGGTGGCGGCGCTCGGTGAGCGTCTGGACGTGCAAGGCTCGCTGAGCGCCCAGCCCGAGGCGCTGCGCCGGAGGCTGCAGGAGACGGGTGAGGTGCGGGCCGAGCTGGAGCAGAGGCGTGGCCAGCTGGCGGAGGCCGAGAAGCTGTGCGGAGAGCTCAGCAGCATCGTGGCCGAACCCTACCTCAGAGACGAACTGCAGAAGAGACTCGAGAGTGTCAGTGGGCCCCTCAGGAGTCTGGAGGAGAGAGCTGGTGAGTGTGTGTGCGTGCGCATGTGTATGTGTGAGCTTGTGTGTGTATCTGTGTGACGTGTTTTGCTTAAATCAATGCAAGTCTAAACACTAGTCCCAAACAGAGAAGTGTGTGGCAGAACACATCCTAGCTTGTGTACCAAGCCGCTGAATGGCATCTGTTGTTTGCATTTCCACTGTATACAACACTAAAAAGGTTCAGTATGTTGGATTTGGACAAGTGGCTCTGCAGTGAAGTGTGTATATCCTGTTGAATTGATGAAGTATCTCTTCTGAAACGTCTTTTGTTGTTGTTTCTTTTTTTCTTCTTCTTTCTTTCTTTCTTCTTTTTTCCCACTTTTCCCAGCGGATGGTCTGTCCCAGCTGCAGGCCGCTCTCTCCAGCACGCAGCAGTTCCAGCAGATGTTTGAGGAGCTGCGCGGCTGGCTGAATGAGCAAGAGGGAGCGGCGCAGCTGGAGACGGCGCAGACGGGCGCAGGTGCGGGCGCTCTGCCCTGTCGTCCGGAGGCGCTACGCGAGCTGCTCTCGCAGCACGAGGAGCTCCAGCGCGGCATGGCCCAGCAGAGGGGCTCTTACGAGCTCATCCAGGCTGAGGGCGCCACCCTGCTGGCCACACTGCCCCCCAGTGGCGAGGAGCGCTCTGCGCTGCATGCCCGACTAGCCACGCTGAGACGGGACTGGGACGGGCTGAACCAGCGGCTGGGTGAGCGGCAGGCGAGGCTGAAGGAGACGCAGGCGCGGGCCGAGCAGTACCAGCAGCACCGTGGCGAGCTGGAGCCCTGGCTGGCCGAGTGCGAGCAGCGTGAGACGGAGGTGCACCCAGCGCTGGACGCGGCCGCCCTGGACGAAGCCCTGCAGGCCGTGCGGCAGCTCGGACTGGACCTGGAACGCCGGCGGCCTCAGCTGGACGCGCTCAACTCCGCTGCCGACCAGCTGCTGGAGCTGAGCCGAACCGGCGAGGAGGAAGTTCGTGACGAGAAGGCGGCGCTCAACCGCCGCGCTGACAGCCTCTCCGAGCGGCTTCAGAGCCGCGGCGCCCAGCTGGAGGAGTTGAGCGGTCGGCTGCGGGAGTTCGAGGACGGGCGGCAGGCGGTGGAGCGGCGTCTGGAGGCGGCGCGGCACCAGATCGAGGTGCAGGAGGCTCTGGGCCCGCAGGCCTGCAGCCAGAAGAGCCTAGAGCGTCTGCGAGGCCAACAGGAGGCGCTGCACTCCCTGGAACAGCAGGTGGCCTACCTGAAGGACCTGGCCCACGGCCTGGTGCAGGATGCCCCACAGGGGGCGCCAGGAGACACCGCTGCCGAGGGGGCGCAGAGACTACAGCAACAGGCCCAGGACACACAGAGAGAGTTTGGAGACGTCAGCGAGAAGGTGTGCATTGGACGGAACATGCACACACACACACACACACACACACACACATGCACACACACCAACAGTTTGGAGACGTCAGCGAAAAAGTGCGCAGTAGACTTAACACACCCACACAAGCACACACACACACATACTCACACATGCACAAACACAGACACACAGTTTAGAGATGTCAGCGAAAAGGTTTGCAGGGAACAGGACACACATACACACAAACAGTTTGGAGATGTCAGCGAGAAGGTGCACAGGGGACAGGACACAAAACGCAGAGACACACATACACACACACACAAACTTGCATATAGACACACAAAGAAGGATGACATTAATGGTGATGTCAGTGAGAAGATGACAAGTAACAGAATATAAACAGACACAAAGCGTTTGGAGATGTCAATGAGAAGGCTCACACACAAACATAAAGAAACACATAGACTCAAAGATCTGGAGTATGTCAGACTTCTGACAGGCGAGGTTAGCTATTTCAAACAGGGAGGGCTGTCTGTAAGTGTGTATGTGTGACCCCCTCAAGCTCAAATACACCCCAAAATGTTTCCAGTTCCTCTATAGGAATTAAAGTGTGGAGGGGATATGAGGTGTATTGACTTGGAAATGGACAAATATTAATCAGTTTGGACAAAACAATGTTTTTCACATGTACTGTACTGGTAAATATGATCTTTAAGTGTTTATATGATTTATATGTAAAGCTATAATCTGATATTCTATATTTTTCTCTCTCTCTCAGCTCGAACAGTGCTGCTCATCTCTGGAGTCGCGTCTGCGTGGTGTGGGTGAGGTGCAGTCCCGCGTCCGTGACGTCTTCTCCCGCCTGGCCGACCTGGATGATGAGCTGGACAGCCTGAGCCCTGTGGGGCGCGACGCGGACTCACTCGCCTCACAGGCGGAGGCAGTGCGGGGCTTCCTGGGGCGCGTGGCAGTGCTGCGTGGCGAGCTGGAGGGCCACGGCGGCGACTGCACAGCGATGCTGCGGCGGGAAGGCAGCTCGCCCGATCTCCTGGCGCTGCGCCGCGAGACAGAGGCCCTCAGCCGCCAGGCCGGCAAGCTCGCAGAGAGGGGCCAGGCACGCCTGGGACAGATCGAGGCCGCCGCTGAGCGCGTGCAAGACTTCTATGCCCACGTGGCCCAGCTGCAAGGCATGCTGGGACGCGCGGAGGACAGCCTGGCAGCGCAGGGAGCCGTGGGGACAGAGGTGGAGGTCATCAAACAGCAGCTGCAGGACTTCAAGGTAGGAGAACACCTGAGATCACCTCTGTCTTCCTCACCTGCTCTCACCTGTCTGTTTGGTGCTTACCTGACAGGTGTTACCTGTGATGGATCACTTGCCGTCCCACTTACAGGTGGCTTTGCTTCTCTAGAGTTGATTGTTTGTCAGTTGTAAGCAGTTAGGCCTACTCTGTGTGTGTTATTTGTTCTTTCTATTAACTAGTAGTAGAAGATGGCCAAAGGTGGCCTCATTGAAAGCCTGAATATGGGACTGTCAGAGTAGTAATAACCTCTGTGTTCCCTTCCCTCGCAGTAGTAGTGCTTTCAGATGTTGTCTTACATTAAAGAATAGGGATAGGATAGGAGTCTTCTGCTTAGTGCTCAGTTCTTCTCATTATGCTCTGCCTGACACTGCCTTCTGATCAGGTGAAGCTGTAGGCTTACTCAGCTTGTCTGGTGGTGGTGTTGGCATTGCTGTGTGGTGACCTTGATGAGCTCTTCTCTGACTAATGCATCTGTGGATGATGGGCTGCGTCACCAGCACTGAGTGCGTCAGAACTGCATGGCTCCCCCATGGCTCTCCTGAAGCACAAGATGTAGAGCTTTTTTCTGCCCTCTCTCTCTCTCTCTGTCTCTCTCTCCGAGGGCTGCAGCCTGCAGCCTTTTCCCGTTTTTGGTTTTAAAAGAGGTCTTGTTCTTGTTCCTCCTTGAGGTCCTTGGTGGTGGTCCACAGGGAATGTCTGCACTTGTGTGTGTGTGTGTATGTGTGTTTGTAAGGGGGAGAGTGTTAGTGTGGATAGCTGCTCCTCCATAAATCACCTTCTCCCGCAGCCTTATTCTGGGCAGTAGTCCCAGCAGCAGATTCTCCTGGCCAGTGGAATGTGTGGATGCGTGTGTCTGTAAGGCTATCTATGTCATGGGTGGGTGCCGCTGCCACTGCTGCTGGAGGTGGAGGGGGGGCACATGTGACGCATTCTCTCTGGATGCTTCTCTGCATGGGCCACTACCGCCTCACAGTGATGGAGACCATACTCAGCCTCTCATCACGTCCTAACACACACACACAGACAATGAAGCTCTGCTGGACTTTGTGGGAATATCTATATAGAGACTGCAAGGTGATCTAAGCATTATCCATCATATAAAAGAAAGACAGAAGATAGTGAGGAGAATCTCTAGTGTAGCTGGTTAAAATAGTTCCTGACACACACACACACACACACTTACTGTATGTATGCCTGAATGAGTCACACACAGAGCACGCCACGTTGATGAAGTGTCCTTTTGCGTCAGGTTTCCATAGAGCTGCACTGCACTGAGCTGAGCCTGTGCTGTTACTAGGCACTGGACTTCAGGCCTCATTAAGGTCATCATCACACTGATGCTAAGGGAGGAGATCACTGGAGCTCACACAGGTCCAGACACATTGCAGACAGTGTAAACACACACACACACACACACACACACACACACACCGCCTCAGAAGAAAGGCTTCCTTCTGTTTCAGACAAAGACAGATTGACATTTGCAGAGCAAACACAAACAAAGACCCAGGTTCTTCCATTGTCGCAGTTATACTGGGTTTTATTAAAGCAGAAAAAATCCTGCTTTCTAAGATAGTGTGCAGTAGCAACAAATTGGACAATGGCACTCTGTGTTGGTATCCCGCCAGGCCAGCCGAAAGAAAAAGCTCATAGCTGGTACTTAAGCAGAGAGGCATAAGCAGAGAGGTAGCTTGGAGAGGTCTTTAGTGAAATAGTGCACTGTGCCCTCTGTTTGAACACTGAACACTGCCCTCAGTGTTCTTTTTCTGAGTATCATCTGCTGGGGCTTCGTGTAATGTCTCGTCTGTGAAGTACTGCACATGTCCATTGTTGTCTGTTGGTGGTGTTTGTGTGTGTGTACAAGCAGCTCTGGATTCTCTGCAATAGAGGATTAGGCCTCCTGTCTCTCAGACCCATCCCTCTCCTTCTCTCTGTCTGTCTGTCTGTCTGTCATGCGTTCATTGTGCCTGACGGTCCCTGTGTCCCACACCCTGCCCACAGTTACTGTCTATGTACAGGAGGAGGCCCACAAGCACTTTTGTGCACCCCACTATTCACCATTACTGTGACACGCTTACTTTCTTCTAATCTCTTCTCAGTCTCTCTTTACACACACACACACACACACACACACACACACACACACACACACACACACACACCATGTCTTTGTTTAAAATGAAAGCCAGCAGTAGGGAAGTGCTGCATAGACTAAGCAGGCAGATAAGAAGGTGGAGGCAGGCAGGCAGGGGTGGTGCAGTGTGGTTCAATTGGAGTGGGATGGAGGAGTGGAGTGAGGGAGTGGACTGGGGTGGGTGGGTGGGTACAGGGGGAGACTCAATGGGCTGGAATGGCAGAGGCCCAGTTAGTGCATGTATGGGGGAGAGAGGGAGCCGACACACATCTGGGTATGCAGAAGAGAAGAGGAAGATGAGAGACAGAGAGAGGAGAGTTGCAGCCAAAGTTGTGTGTACGTGTGAGCGTGTGAAGGGGAAAGTCTCAGATGAAAAGATCTCAGTATGAGATGCCGTAAACAGACGAGAGAGAGAGAGGGAGGGAGAGAGGGAAAGTTGGCTAAGGTGTAGACAGGGGTCCTTGGACAGGGCTTGATCCAGCATGTGAAGGAACTGATGGTATGGTGGTATTTTTAGGAAGTGAAGGAATGGGGTCCAGCTAAAAGCGAGCCAGAGAGTGTGAGACGTCCTTGGGTCTCCCCTCGCTCATTCGAGCACCTCTTTTTTTTCTTTTCTTTTCTTTACTTTTTTCTCCACTGTTCTTTATCTGTCTCTCTCTCTGTCTTTGTCTCTTTTGCGAGGCTCAGTGTCTGGAGAGGAGTGTGTCTCATTTAGAGCCAGTTAAACCCAAACATATCAGTCTACCACCAAAACGGCCCCCTCCCCTTCCCTACAGCAGACACCCAATCCACAGTGGTGATGTCATTGCTGAGTTGAGGAGGCGGTGGGAGGCGGTGGCGCAGAAAAAGATTGTGTGTGTGTGACAGAGGAGGAGGAGGCCCTGTGGGAGGGGAGGGTGTCAGATTAGTCTCTTTCTGTGTGTGTGTGTGTGTGTGGTGTGTTTAACACTGATCTCATTGATCGTCACTGTGAAGATTATAGGCAGAGCACTAGAGACTCTTTTCTGCACTGGGATGCTCATTGTGGGGTTCCTAAAAACTCTGGTGCCTGGAACTGAACAGTATGTTGTAATGGTGATACTTAGCGTGTGTGTGTGTGTGGGGAGGGAGTGTGTCCACAGGTCTGTGTGGAGGGATATTTCTAATCCCAGTCTATGTGGAATCTCAGCTGTCTCCCCAACCTCGCAACCCCTCACACACTACAGGGTGTGGCTAGCTCTCCCTCCTAAACATTCCTGTCCCCCCTGGCGTGTGTGTGTGTGTGTGTGTGTGTGTGTGTGTGTGTATGGTCCAATGCCTGAGCAGCTGAGCCCATGGCATATGTCTGTGTAGGGAGGGGAAGTTTTGGGGAGGTGGGGGTGCGTGTTTGGGGGCATTAGTTCACAACTGGGAATTCCAGAGCAGGGCTGGAGAGGGGACAACATCTAAGGCAGAGGAGCTGCTTCTAAATCAAGCCAGACTGTCTGCACTGTCTACACCCTGACTTCCCACATCCTCACCAGCTCTCTCCTGTCTCCCTCTCTCCATGTCTCACTTACTCATGCCTCTCTCTCTCCCTCTCCCTCCCCTCCCTCAGCCTCTCTCTTTTTCTCCCTCTCTTGTTTTTTTTGTTCACACTGACTCATGCCCTTTCTCTCTCCCTCACACGGCCTCTGTCTACCTCTTTGGGTCCTGTCTCAGGCCTCAAGCCTGTCTCTCCTGCCAGGAGAACTAGATCAGGGGGTGGACTGCTGCCTTTGAGGGGGTCAGAACACCCTATGGACACTGTCCAGGCACAGCCAACCCAAAGGCCATCCACTGCCCAAGCCAAAGTTTATTTCGTTTTTCTTTCTTTTTTTTTTTTAAAGATCAGCTTTTATCTTTATGAAGAACAACTTTTATTTGACTGCCACCTCCCTTATGTTCTTTGCACATGAGGGCTAAACAGATCCTGACACGTTGGCCTCTTTTTTTAAGGCACCTATTTTAACCCTCCCTCAAAAAGCCTCTCTGAGTGCAAGCGCTCCCTGCTGACGGACTGATGCTGGAAGTGGCGCGACCCACACAAAGGGTCCTCCTCACAGGAGCCCAAGTCACATGGGCGTCAGGGGGATCGAGCACCGCCGCCATTACAGATGGACCAGAGGCCGCTGCTGGTAAATGATGTCATGCAGATATAATCTGACCAATTCCCATGGACTCCCCCTCCCTGCCCCGCTTTGCCCCCTGGGCAGTTTGCCGCCTTTGAGTGAAATGGGGTCCAGGTCTTTGAGCTTTGTGTTTTTGTAGGGTATTTCGTGGTTTATTTTCCTGCCTAAGGGGATGATTCAATTGACATAACATGGTTAGGGTAATCTGATGAGTTGATTTTTTTTTCCTCTAAATTGGCCCTCCTCTCTGCCCCACTGGTGCATATGGAGTAGTAGGTGTGTATGGAGGTGTGTGGTGTGTGCATTGCTTAGTGTGTGTTTCAGATATAGGGATGTGTGTGTGTGTGTGTAGTGTGCATTCCTAGGTCTGTGTTTTGGATGTAGGTGTGTGTGGTATGTGTGAGTATGCTGAGCATGTGTGTGAATTTATATATGGTGAGAGTGTTTGTCGTGTCTTGCTCCCGTGTGCGACGCAGCCCTGGTATTGTTTCAGCTGTTGTGCATTAGGCTGGCATGCTCGGAGCAGAGCCTGCTCTATTGACCCAGGGAAACAGGGACAACCCCACGTCTCCTATCCAAGGCCCATAGCTTGCCAACTGCCATTGAAACGAGAATGGTAAATTGACCCAGTGTGTGCAACCAGTCCCTCTTTATGATCCTTAGCAGGCTAATTACAACAGTGTCAATCACGACTGCTGGGGGATTGTGGGAAAACGTCTCTTTTCCCCTGAAAGACTTGTATGTTTTCCTTTGAGACAAAGAGACAGAGTGAGATGGTGGGGAGACCGGAAGACAAGAAAAGTGCTGTTAGTTTATTTTGAGCTCATGTTTGTTTGACTCAACGGGAAAACACAATATCTGTGACAAATATTTGGTACTTTTGTTAGGTTAAAGTTTGTGTGGGATTTAAACAAGACTCCATATGACAAATTTTTACTCTTGAGAATCAGCCAAACTGAAACTGTGATGAACCTATTTGGTGTGGTTTGGGCCTTTGTTGTTGCTTTTGTGTGTGTGTGTGTGTGTATTTCCTCTCTGTGGCAAAGGCTGACTGATGCTGCTGGTCGTCTTCCAGTTCGTTCTCTCTCTCTCTCTCTCTCTCTCTCTCTCTCTTTGTGCCTGGCTGACAGAACAAAGCCCACATTCAGACTCAGGTGGGGCAGTAAAGCACTAAATCTGCCTGGTTAATCATGAAGCCCGCGAGTGCCAGAGCAGAAGCCCTGATGCTCACCCACTGCCTGGAGACCAGACAGAGAGAGAGAGAAACTGAGTGAGTGAGTGAGTGAGTGTAACAGACACTCTAGCACACTAGGGAGGGAATATAGTGTTTTTTTTCCCCCTTTTTAATCGTCTGTCCTCTAGCCAGTAAAGTCAGACTGTGAAAGGAATTAGAGGGTGTTAGGGACAGATGGGAGAGAGTTGGACAGATAAAAGATGTGTGTGAGAGGTGAAGTGAAGGGAACGTTTTAATGTCAACAGGTGTCCAGCCATGGGCAAACAAACAAACACACACATGCGCGCGCACACACACACACACACACTCAGCACAAAGCGAGACATAGTGCCGAGTCAACACCATTCAGCTTGTCTGCCTCCCTCTGTGAGCCACCCAGTGATTCTACCTCTCTCATGTGCAGCCAACAGCCTTTATCTAAGCAAACACACACACACACACTTCTTGCATTCTCTTTTACTTTCTTTCTCTCTTTCCTATGCACAAACACACACACACACACACACCGACTTCCATACTACTCTTTTTTGGGGGGAGTTTTGGGAAAGTATGTCTGGGGGTTGCACCCCACCCCCCCTTTCCTGTCTGAGTCAGAGCCATGACAGAGCTGCAGAGCACAGCACGAGGTGAATGAGAAACAGCCAAGGGGTGTCTGAGTGTGTGTGTGATGGAGAGAGAGGGGAAAGAGAGAGTGTGTTGTGGGGTAGTCAGCTATGCCAGTGGCCAGTAATAGAGTGATAAGATCAGTAGCATTACACAATGGTTCACTTTATTATCTCTCTCCACACACCCCCAAATGTTAGATTCCCCCTGAATGGCATCCTTAGCATCATTCCCCATTGGTAAAGCACATGTGAGTTTGATGTGACATGTGTGACATGGTTGCAGCTCTTTAACAGCCATAGGGTAAAGAGAGAGAGAGAGAGAGAGAGAGAGGGGATGAGAGAGTAGAGGCAGAGGCACAGGCCCCTTTTGTTTCTATAGAGAAGTTTGTCTTGGAAGCAGCCTGACAGCTGCAGTCCAACTGACAGAGAGAGAGAGGGAGGGGGGAGGGAGAGAGAGAGTCAGGGAAGGGAGGAGTGTAGGGGAGAGGGGAATGGTGATCGAGGGAGAGCTGAAATGAAAGACAGAGTATTTAGGTTGTTTGACATGCAGGCCACGAGAAGAGAGGCACCAGAGCAGAGAGCACCCCACCCCCAAAGACAAGCATGCATGCGTGTGTGTGTGTCTGTGTGCATGTGTGTGCGCACAGAATTTGACTAGCGTGCGTGTGTATGTGTGTTTGTTAGTGTGTATGAGTGTGTTCATGTGTAAAAGAGTGAGGGAGAAAGGTCAGGCATGTATTAGTCCACATTAGCTGCTGTCTGGCTGCCATCCTTAAGCAAACTGTGCAAGTGTCTCAGACAGAGGGAAAAAGAAATGAGAAAAAGACATGAAGACCAAGTATTAAAAGTGACTGGCCTGAACTACAGGGAGCAATAAAAGAACAATAGCATATATTGGGGGAAGAACTTTCCATTTTGTCTCAAGTCATTGCCTGCCATATCTTGGGGCTGAGCTTGGGGGCCCCTTCCCAGATGGAGACTTTAATGTTAAGACGGTACAGAAGTATCAGTATCTTCAGAAAAAATAAAGGCATCTATTACAGCTGAGGCTAAGTAATCGTTTTGGTAGTAGTTTGGGTTTCCTCTCTTTAAACCCAGCAATCTGCAAAACATGCTCAACAGTTTCTGTGGTAGAAGGGTGGTCTGAGTGTTTAGAAAAGCAGATATTCGGTATTTGCGTCGCTTTTACTGGTTTCATCCCAATTCCGTCAAAATGTTTGATGTAGTAGAATGGTAGGATGATGAAGAGCAGTCTGTGCCATCTGATATTTAAAAATGCTGAGGAAGAGAAAGAAAGAAGAGAGAGGGGGGGAGTATGACATGGAGCACAATGTTTTCTTTTTCCTTTTATGCAAACAATGCTTTACAAAGATACAAGTTTGATGCCACATTTTTTCTCTATTTTTAAAGGAATAAATATCAACAATATGTAATTGTTTGGAAAACTTTCCCTCATTCTTTCTGTCTCCCTCTGTCTTTGTCTCTGTGTATCATGTCTCCTTGCCTGTGGAGATTCTGCTGGATTACAAATCAGTGATGAATGTAGCAGCTTCAGCCTAAACACTCCAACTCACTGCCTAGATCTGTGAAACTTGATCAGTGGTGGCAAGACTATTACCTAAGTTTCTAATCTACTTTTAATACACTTTCTCTGATCACTTGTGAAAGATGATTTGTGGAGCGCTTAGTGTGGGATTAACTAAAATCACTGTCATCCAGTGATTTATTAGAAACATGTCAAATCCTCACTGTCAATCCCTCAGTCTCTGTCCTCACTCCCTCTCTCTTTCTCTCTCTCTTTCTGTCTCCTTTCTCTTGCTCCGCCTCTCTATATCACTATCTTTCCACCCTCCCCACTCCATAATGTTTTTTTGGGAGAGGAAACCGGCATGATTGCAGCACTTCCTGTGTTCTAATACCCAAGCAGGAAACAGAACAAACGGAGCTGGATTCAAACAAAAACAGGGAGAGGGAGGGAGAGAGGGAGGGAAAGTAGAAAAAGAGAGAGAGAAGGAGGAAGTGTTTGAGTGAGCAAGCGCGGGAGGGGGGAGTGAGCAAGTGAGGGAGGGAGGGGGAAAGAGAGAGAGAGAGAGGCCGAGCGAGAGAGAGAAAAAGTGGGAGATTTTTTTAGCAGCTGCAAACCATTTCAGCTGTGTAGGAGCCCTGCGAGAAGAGAGGCACATAGAGAGAAAGAAAGAAGTAGAGAAAAAGACAGCCAGCACGGGAGGAGAAGAGACACAAGGAAAAGAAGCAGTAGAGGAGCTAGTGCTTTGTGGAGCTTTGTTGTTCTTTTGCATGAGGAACTGTGGAAGAGCGAAACGGTGAAAGAAAGAGAGAGCGAGACAGACACACAAGGAGGAGGGGAAGGCAGTGTGTCCGGGGATTGTCTGGGAAGCGGATTGCCCAGAGTGTGGAGAGGCAGCGTGTGGACCAGGGTATGTCTGGTTCTTTGCCCTCTGGATACACTCCCTTGTCTCCTGGTACACTTTGGCTGGACTAGACTGACTCGCTTCAGCCTGCCCTTGCTTCCCCCCTTCAGTCTGCCCCACTGTGTGCTGGTCAACCCCTGGAGCTCCCTACTCCCAGGACATAAAAGGGAAAAGACAGAGCAGAACCATGGACTGACCCTGCCTGCCTGGGAGAAAGAAAAAAAGAGGAATCGCTCTCTCTCTCTCTTTTGTTTGGGGATTGTACAGAAGCAATTGTGGAATCATGCGGAGAGTGTAGGGTTTCATTCATTCACTGCTCCCTCGCTCCTGCTCAGCCACTGCAGCTGCTAATAAGGAGGAGGAGGATGAGCAGAGGGATGAAGAGGCTTTCTAGACACAGAAGAGGGCATTTTTCTGTCTCCCCTTCACATACTCACACACTCAGCATACTGCATAGGACTGAATGAATGGGAGAGTGTGCAGCAAGGAAGCTAGCAGGACAATACCGTGAGTTTTCTGTCTTGTGCTTTTGTTACCTAGACTGTTTCTCACTGGTGCAGTAGTTGCTGTCTCCAAAGTGGAGCTGTGCGTTTTTTGCAAACCGCAACACACAGACGTCTTGGGTGCGTTTGTGGTTTTATTTGTTTTCTGCTTTTGGAGTGTTAGCACATGGCACAACAATGCACTTGAACCAGAGAGACAGAGGGAAAACAACCTCTCCAGGCTGACATCCCTGCCTTTTTTCCCCTCTACACCACTCGACATGTTTTTATATAACGCCTAGCGTGGAGCAGCTCGCACCTTAAAAGGAGTCTCTGCTTGTCTTCTGCTGCTGGAGGGAGAGCCGTTGGAGTCACCAAGCCCTGCTGATCTTCCTGTTGTGGCTCAGAAAGGAAGCAGAAAGGGAGTGTGGGAAACTAGTTCAACCAGGAGTTTGTCCCATTTGTTTTGTTGGGGGGGTGGGAGGGGGGTTTCACTGGAGTTATCATGAGTATTGGACTAAAAGGATGTCATCTGCGTACCACTCGCTTCTTCTCAGACTTTGGACATCTCGGGCAAAGGATATGTAACTGCTCTTCCCTTAAGGCCCCACCTCCCTGATTGTTTCAAAGTAAACAAAGTAGTTCAAAGTGATTAACATGCTGCTGCAACCACACATCTGCATGCTGGAGTCAATGATGCTGCATGTTGGTATGGCAACAGCATGGAAATTGAAAACTTATGTGGATATGAACTGTTGAAAGAGCGACTGGAACAACAAATGAAATGTGGATATTCTATGATGAAAGAGAGACTGAAAAAGGTTTGAAAAATGCAAGACTTTATGTGTTACTCATAATTTTCCTCATAGACGATTTAACTGATTGCATTTACACTACAGTTCATTGAGTGCCAGTACTCAGAAAGACACTGTACGCTGTGTGTGAATATCTGCCTTCCAGAAGTGTGTTAGGACTTTGTGCCTCACACCTTTGTGTGTTGGCAGTATGGGTAAGCCACTGAGCCGACCGGACTGCTTACGGCAGAACCCCAGGTGTCTTGGAAAGGGCGAAGATGAGGAGGCTTACATTGAGGATTGCTATGTGCCCCAGCGCTCCATCTATGACACTATGCGTATCAATGAACAGATTGATCAAGGAAATAAGATCAGTCAGCAATCGCGCAGTACGCTGGGCTCTGGGGGTGAGGGCAGCACCCTCTCCAGCAATGGCACACTTGGGGAAAGTGTCGGTGGAGTCTTTGTGGCTCGTCCCACTGATGCAGGGGCAAAGAAATTGGATGAGCGGGTTATCTTTGATGCCCTGAAGCTCACAGGGGACCCCCAGAGCATGTCACCTGTGAGTGGCGTGAGTTCTGGCATGCATGCAGGCCCTTCAACCTCAGCCACTAGTGGAGCTGCAGCTGCAGTGACCAAGAGACGCCACCAAGGCACAGACAAAAAGGACAATTCAAACAGGCGTTCCTGGAAAGTATTTATGCCTCCCAGTTACCCGGAGTTTGCGGAACGTCTGGAGATATCTGCAGGCGAGGGCGCAGAGAAACGTCTGTCTGGGGCTGGAATCCCCTTGTCTCCTCTCCACCCTCTGCCCTCCATAATCACCCCACCTCCCACCCAGCCTTATACACTACAGACTCACACGCCCCCACCCACCACCTCTACTCCTCCTCTGTCCTCCTATGCACCCTCGCCAGTCTCATTAGGAGGACATCACACACCCTCTGTCTCCAGTTCCCCATCCTCCTCTCCTGCAATTAGTCCTCTGCCTCTCCACCCTCTCAGACAAAGACCCCCTCAGCTTTACTCCCCACAACAGAAACTGCCGAAACCACAATCTCCCTTAGCTTCACCTGCCAGAGACCAGCGGCCCTTGCTGGCTTCCGGCTATCCCAAGCCTCAGCAGGAGTCTTCAGGCTCCCCCAATGGCAGCCCCTGTGCCAGCAGAGAGGCAGGGAGGAGGCCAGTGGCTGCCCCTGTGCTGGTGAGGAAGAGTGCCTCAGAGGAGCACCCTGAGAACTGGGGCATTGCCTCTGCTAAGGCCTCAGATTCTGAGCGAGATTCTCCTTTACTGGAAGACCAGGACACAGTACCGCTGATTGCTCCTCTGATCTCTCCCAAACCCGTTTTCTGCCCCCCTACCAAAGCCCGCACTTGGCCGCGCAGCATGAGAGGGGGCAAGCGCAGTCACCTGGGTTGCCTCCATAACCTGCCCCTCTTGCCGCCCCTACCACCACTTTTAGGGGAGGATAGTGACCTTGACGAGGAGTCCTTATATCTTCTTGACCCTCCCTCTCCATTCCTACAGGAAGGTGATGGGGCATGTTATGGGGGTCTGCCCCTCTCCCCCTGTGTCAGCCAGGAGGGGGGTGAGGAGGGGCTTTTGGGTTGGGCCCCTTCAGGGGCACTGAGGGAGCGCACTGCGTCTGAACTCCGCTTTGAGGAGGATGAAAGGCGGATTCTACAGGAGATGGAAGAGGAGGAAGAGATGGAAGAGGAGTTGGAGAGGGAGACAGAGGAAGGACAAAAGGAGGAGGGACAAAAAGAGGAGCTGGAGGAGGAAGAGAGGCGTCAAATGGAGGAGAGAGACTGGGAAGCAGTGTTAAAAATAGAGAGTAAAGTGGTGGTGGAGCCATGCTGGGATGGGGCTCTTGATGAACCTCAGCTGCAGGACTGGGAAACCCAGCAGCTAAACTCCTCTGGCCACTGGCCCCTTCTCACCCCCCCAACTGAATTTGGAGGACCAGAGCCCCCCAGTGCCTCTCCATGCCCTAGCTCAGATGCAGGGTCAGATGACCTCTTCCTGGAGCTAGAACGGCAGTGCTTAGAGGAAGACGATATTGTCGTTTCCACAGAAACAGACTCTGGAGCTGGCTTTTCCTCTGCACCTTCAGGTCGCATCCACACTCTACCTCGAGTGGAGGAGGCTGCAGAAGGGGAAGAACAGAGTATCTCTGAGACTGTGAACAGTGAGACTGTGAATAGTGAGTCTTTTGAACAGGCTGATTTACTGCAGCACATTGATCCAGGGCACACTGACATCTCCAAGGCTCACTCTGACACAGTTCAGAGCTTGCCTCTTCAGGAGGGGTGCTCTGAGCAAAGCCAAACAGAGACAGTTACGGAGAACAGTCAACCACAGCAGCTGGCAAACTGTCTCCAGGTCCACAAAGTTGCTGAAATAAGGGATGAGTATGAAAATGTAGAGCATGCAGTGGACCAAGAGCACAGCTGCTCTCCCACTGCGGACACAAACTCTTTGGTTGGACTGGTACCAGAGTCAGATTCAAGTGTAATTCATGACTCTCATCCAGACCGGACTGCTCTCTCAGACACTGCACACACAGACTCGGAGCTGGCTGACGCCGAGACTGACCCAGAGCCAGATAGCGGGGCATCATCAGATCCAGAAAGGAAGGAAGGGAAAGCAGAGGATCAGAAGGAAGGCGCGGACTCCAGCAGCCAGGCCCCACCCTCATGCTGCTTGCTTAACCCTGAGAACCCATACAGTGAAGGAACTGGGTCAGACAACACTTGCACTGAGGGAACTGGTCCTGGAGGAACATACACTGAAGTAACTAGCTCCAATATCCTTTATGGAGAGGACACTGGGACAGCAGACTCCTTCCAGTTTGAGAGGCAATGTACTGCAGCCCCAGAGGGCCCTGAGGACAGTAATTCAGAGGATGAGGAGGATGTGCTGCAGGCCGTGGCCAGTGAAAGTTCCCCAGAGCCTGTCGAGGTTGAGGAGAAACTGGGAGATGTGGAATTTTCCTCTCAGGAGGAGCTGGTCTCCTCTGAGGCCACAGATGGAAGCACAGGAATGGCGTCTGAAAGTGAGGGAGTCTCTGAGCCAGATGAAACCCCTGAGTCAGGGGAAGCATCCTCTGAAATGGCCACGCTGGCACAAGATGAGTCTATCTCAGCTGAGGGTGTGTGTGCAGATGCAGACACTTCTGGACATGAGCTGGACATCACAGATCCAGAGCCAGGGACCATGAGCACCCCCAAGTCAGATGTGGCTCAGTCTAGGGTAGAATCTCACTCCATGCACACAGACTCTGCACCTCCCTCCCCATCTCCGCCACATCCCTTAAAACCTCACGAGCTGAGCTCAAGTCATGACTCAAAAGAATTGGATGCCTTTGTGACAACAGATAGTTTTGTTTATCTTGCCGTGTCTGTGCCTCCCCAGTACTCTCAGGATGTCCCCCCTTCTCCTCTCAAGGACTGCAATCCCCCTAGCCCCCTCCCTAAGCCACCCCCTGACTCTGAGGAGTGTGCCTTCATGTCCTCTGATAGTTTTGTGTACCTTGCTGCCCCTGAACGCCTTGCGGTGGTCACTGACGGTGGCTCTGCCTGTGAGGATGTATGCAACCTTGACTCTGAATCGGAGGGTAGCCAGTCAGGGGTGGACTTTGTCTTGGGGTCCATGACTGGAGACAGTGATTGGGAGTCTGAGGGGTCAGGCCTTGACCCTATTACCTCAGCATCCAGGGACCAATGGGAGAGCTTGGAGTTTGGATGCTTGCAAGGACTGTTCAGTGAAACGCATCTTGATACAGTTTCTTTTACGGCTTCTGATGATCAGGATGCTAACAGCACACCTGAGCCACAGGTGAGCAAAGAGGTAGCCTAACCTTCATATTCTGTATGTCTGGAGTGTCAGGCTGAGGTATGCATGGTCTCATCTTTCATCTAGTGTGTAGGTCATTGCTGAGCCAAGGCAGCAACTTTGACCTTGGATGCTAGTCTGTTCGCCAGGAAATGCCAGTCTCCCTCACTCACTCTCAAGATCTAAATATAGGAGGAAGACTTATCAGACTCCACTAGTCTTCCTCCATAGCAGGTCTCAACTTCCTGTTTGTTCTGTTTCTCTGTCTGTCTATGTGTGTGTGTGTGTGTGTGTCCATCCTAGTCGCTAGAGTGTGGTTTGACGAAAGTGCTGCGGTTGTCTGATTTAAGTTAAATAACTTAATTTAGATTTAAATTTCAGTTTGGCACTGTGTGCATCTGTGTGACTTTAAGGCCACATAGTTTGCATGATTACAGTAGCTGATTATTATGAGTGGCTGGGAAAATAGCTTGCACATGATGCCAACTCAGGGGTCAAAAGTGAGGAAAGTCCCACTACGCTCTCACTGTGAGATGGTGGTCTTTTACCTAAGCATGCTGAACAGATTGGCATATGTTTATTCATCTACAAAACAGATAGATCTGTCCTGATGTGGGTAAAGATGATTAGGGTAGCCTTCTTATGTGCTCTGTTGTGTTGTCTTGCCCTGGTTTGGCAGAGTATGCAGAATAAACCATATTTGGATGAAGAGGAGAGTAACCGGTGTGCTTATACACATGACTTGTTTATGTCCATTCATTTAGATCAGAGATGAGAAAATAAGCATGAGTTTGTCTGGTGAACAGTGGGGAGCTTTTGCTTTTGGTTTCTCCCTTGAAGCCCAATGTAAATATTTTCATGTTATTTACTCTAGTGTAAGCAGTGTGTGTGTGTTTTGACATTTGTATCTGTGTCAAACTGTTTTTGGTGTACAGTACATGTTCTGTGGGGCCCCTTCGTCTTTCTTCTTTCAACACTCTGCTCATGCTCTGTGTCTCCCACCCTTCCCATCCAAAGTTTTCTTCTGCTTTTCACTTGTTTGTCATCGTTTTCATCTTTCGGCCTCCTGTTTGCTTTGTTTCCTCTTTTTGTCCAGATCTATCTGTTGCTCTTTTTTATCCCTTTCCCTCTCTGTGGGTCTTTATTGTATTAACGTCTTCCTTAAGCTCTGGTGGCCAGGCCTGTGCCGTCATCCATGTCTCATCTGACAGCTCGGCTCTCCCCTCGGCCATGGGCAGGCCTGCTCTGGCCAGCCAAATGCAATCAGGCGGCCGGCTGTCAGAGAAGATTTGAAGCAGAGGATTATAATTACTGAGAGGCACGGGATCAGCAGCCCCAAACACTTAAGGATGCCTCTGGTTTAGGAGAAATGCAGCTAGGGAAGAGATTGGCAGGGCAGAAGTCTGGAATAAAAGATCAGAAGAATCAACATGGTTTTGGCGAGGGCAGCCATGTTGGAACAAGAACATACTGATCCACCTCTCCTCCTACCCCCACCCCAATCCCCTGCTGGCTCAGAAGGGCCCTGCTATTCTGATAAGGAAGTGAGAAGTAAACAGTGAGTTCTTTAGGGGTGGCTCAGTGTTGCCAGTTAAAAGCAAACACACACACTATGAAGCCGTTGTGGTATAAATAGCTGATAAGGACGTGCCAGCCCTATCAGAATAGGAACCTAGCCAAATGTACACCCGCAGTGCTAAAGAGCAGAGCCAAGGGGAGGGTGGGGACAGAACTCAAGGGACACTGGTGGGTGCATGGGTGGCAGGGTGGTGGTGGCAGGGGGAGTTATCACCCCAGATGTCATTGGGACATGGCTAATATTTACAGTATGTAGAAATCTCCAGTGAGAGATACTCTTCCATTGTTTGAATTGCAAGTGATTTAGATTCAGTCGTCTGGATTTAGTGTTTGATGCGAACTCATTTAAACGTAATCATTTAGTTTTTTCGTAGTTGACAGTTGATAGGGGAGTACATCAGTGACGCAGGCAGCACAGGGCTCTGGCTGTTTGGATAATGAACACCTGGCAGTGTTCTAGATAAAGGCTGGTGGTAAAGGGGGTTGTGCTGTTATCTCATCTCCAGCCTCATCAGTTCATTCAGGGGAGACAGGGGAGAGAGAAATTCTGAGACTGACTGAAAGTTACTTACTCACAGACACCTAGACGCACACTGTGGTAACACTCTTTCTAGTAACACATATTCATTGGACACACACCAACACATAGGTAGGTACACACACTTTCACAAACAAAGAGACAGAGAGAGAGAGAGAGAGAGAAAGGAAGAGCGAGCATTAATTTAGGGATCTGGTGACAGGTCCAATGTATATGTGATTGTTATGGAAATGATGGAACTGAGAGGCTGCCCAGAGGAAGCACCTGTGAATCAGGGGCAGGAACGATGGGGAGAGCCCCACAAACCACGATAAATAGACTGAGCCTTTAATATAACCTGAGGAAATAAATCCCCTCCACCATGTTGCTGGAAGGAGCATGAGTAATCCTGGTCCACGTCACCCGGAGTGATGTGTTGTTTTTGGTAGGAGTCAACCAGAAATGTTGCACGGCCCCAACATTTAGGTCATGCACAGAAAATAGTTCTCCCTCCCTGTGGACGAGAGGAGAGGAAAGGAGGGTGAGGGGGAGTGCAGAAAGAGAGGAAAAGAGTTCGAGGTGAGGGGAATGGCAGGAAGAGAGGGAAACAGACTGGATGAGGAAGAGAGGGAGAGAGGGAAGGAGATGCAGCTGGGAGGTGAAGAAAGAACGCTTCTGGCTGTGTTCTTATTGATCCGAATGAGATAAAACCTGTCTGATTGCCTGACAGTTCGCCTTCTCCTTTGTTGCCTCCCGTTCTTTCTTTGTCTGCCTTCCCTCTCTCCGCCTTCCCTCTTTAACTTATCACCACTTTCCATTGTTCCTAGATAATTATATTTTTGTAAAGACTGCTTTGTGGAATGTTTTGTTATTAATGCACAGAGAAATGTAATAACTAAGTTCCGTGATGGAGTATTAATTTGTTTTGCTGAGTGCCGAAAAGCCATTCCAGTCCCAAGGCAGCAAATTTGCTACAAATCAGGGCACAGTTTTGAGTGGGATACGTCAGCTTGGGCCTGACTGTAAGGCACTTTTTCTGTACAAAGATATGGAACGTCCCACCTCTCAGACTGAAGGAGGGTTGAGGGATCTGGGTCTGCTTTGATGCCTCGGGCTCTACACAGCTTGAACCCATTGAGGGAACAGGATAGTATTAGGCTAGCCAGTTCCACAGCAGTAAATCAAACTTACTGAGGCTTAAACAGAGGACAGAGTTTACATTTTGGAATGTTCAGACTCCTCCTAACCTTAAGATCCCCTGAAATGCCCTAGATTCACACTAACCATTCAAAATTATCAAATATAATATCTATTTCTGCCAAATGAGGTGCTTCCAACCACTTAATGCAATGGCTCATGAACACAGTCCATGAACTGTGAGTCATTTTTAATGTACTCAGTGAAGAAATTTAACTTGATGGCAAATTATTAGTTTCACCACAGTGAATTTATTATACTAATTTCCAGATGAACAGATGATGAATTGATGATTTTTGGTTGGTCTTTGCATAATGTCCACCTTTTGAGAAGAAATGAGGCCTTCGGTTAAAGGATTCTGCGACTGAGTTGTTGCTCAATAATGAACTGCCTTTTGGGCATATTGATTGGATTGTGTCCAGCTACAGGAATTAGGAATTAGGTTTTAGGTGCCTGAGTGATGCTTTGGAGAACATTTACTTCTGCCCTCTTAAGCCCATCCCACTTACAGACGCAGACACACACACGCACGCACAGTCACGCTGATGAACATTATTTGTACTTCTTAGTAGGTAGTCACAATCATTGTGGTTTTGGAGAATAGCTGCCAGTTGGCGATGTCTTGCCAGGAGTCTAAAGGCGGCAACAGCCGCCTCAGAATTCTTCAAATTTGGGCAAATCAACAGATTGAATTTATGTAATTCTGCATGGACAGTAGTTTTGTTTTTTAGCCCACTCTGCAACTGAATTGTGGGTAGGCGAAAGAGAGAGCCAGTGTGGTTTTGGGCTGAAAGAGAGAGGGAATAAAGGAGAGAGAAGAAGAGAGGAATGAGGAGTAATGCTGAGGTTAGGAGGAGGAGGAGGAGCGGACAGTCCAGGAATGATAGGAGGACGGCTAGCACAGAGATAGAGGGAGAGAGACAATAACAAGAGAGAGTGATGTGTAACAGGGAGGGGTGCCTGTGACAACAGGGGACAGGGAGGAGTGACAGAAATGGCCAGAGAGAGAGATGGAGGAGGGAGGGAGAGTGACACAGGGATTTGCAGCATGTATGAGCTGGGTCGGGCTGTGGGTCTGGTCCAGGGTGCCAGAGAAGAATGAGAAACATCCCAGATATTTTCCAGAGCACTCTCGCCCTCCTTCTCTCTAGCACTCTCTCTTTCTTTCTCTCTCTCTCTCTTGCTCTCCCCCCCCCCCCTCTTGCTCTCCCCCCCCCCCCCCCTCTCTTTTTCTCTATCGCTCCTTCTCTCCCTCTCTGCCTGTAACTGCTCTGGGCTGACCTCTGCAGAGTAGGAGGAGAGAGGGAGAGGGAGCGTGAAAGGAGAACAGGATCGTGGGCCTTTACAGGAAGTGAGGGTCCAGGGTGACGAGGGAAAGACCTGAGAAGCACACATGGAAGCACTTTAAGCTTGATGGCCACGCACACAAAGAACACTAATGGGCACCAATGCCACCTAGTCATGGTTTCAAATGTTTAATTCTTATAATTAATGTTAAGGAATGCAATCTGTAATGGAATGTAATTGGAAATGACAGCACAGGTAATGCAAAGGGTAAAAGCAAACCAAAGTATCTCTGGATATGGCTAACCAAATGTGAGTTAGGATCACAGTGGGATGCTTTATTGCACAATAATGGACTGAAGACGGGTTGTACTGTTCCTTTGAGGAGCACAGTAAAGGATGGCCGGAGAGGAAGTCTAATGTCAAGCAGTGGTGTGAGAGGGAGCGATACTGAGTGAGGCGGATGCAAGAAGATGTTTGTGTGGAGGGGAAACTGTGAGGCAGGACCGTGGAGGGCAGGCAGGCAGGCAGGCAGGCAGGAGTAAGAGGCAGGATTTACAGAGACAAAGAGGGTCAAGGGACATCAGTACAAAGATGTCCATAGACTACCCACACACACACAAACACAGAGACAGACACACAAATACATGCACGCACTCTCTCTCTCTCTCTCACACACACACACACGCACACACGGCAGGGTGGAGCAGGTCATGGCTGTGGCTCATTGTTGTTGAGTCCGACAGACTTCCTGTTCAGGCAGGAATGACGCCCATTTACCACAAGGCAGCTGTACCTACACACACACACACACACACACACACACACACACACACACACACACACACACAACAAAAAAAAAGCTGTACTTAGTGATTGCAGGTCTAATGATTACCTCTAAGTAAATGTTGATATGGAGCGTGTACAAACTGGGCTCATAAATGTTGGCAACGGCAGCATTCAGACTCATGGTTGTGCGAACAGGCTTTTTGGGTGTGTAGACCACCTGTAAACACCATCACGCCTCATGCACATGAAGCCTTAGAGCCACGGGGCCTGCATCACACACACAGCTCTCCTCTCTGACCCAAAAAGGCTCTCTGTCTTTCTTGCGCTCTCTCTCTCTCTCTCCCTCTCTCTATCTCACACACACACACACATACACTCACTCACTCTTTCTCTCTGTCTATCGCTATCTCTCTCTCGCTCTCCCACCCTGTGTCTCTCTCTGGTTTCTCTGTTTTCCATTCTTTCATTCACACCCCCCCCCCCTTTCTCTCTCCCTCTAAAGGAATTGTGTTCCCTTGTCTCCTGAGGCTGGTCTGTCAGCACTGGTAAGGATGGGGGGGCTGCTTGGGGGTTGTTGTGGGCTTTTTGGCCAGGGCTCTTCTCAGATGGGCCCCAAGCAAACCTGGTTTGGTCTGTGGTTTTCCCTGCTAACAGTCAACACACACACACACACACACACACACACACACACACACACTCTCAAGCTGTGTCTAATTTCAGCCGGCCAGGGCGGCTTGCACAAGCACACAGCTCTCTGTCTGACACACACACAACACACACACACTTGAATATCAGATGCCACCATTATTGTCCTGGCCCCTTCCCAAAAGCTATTCTCTTGTCTCACACTGTGTGGTTGTGTGCAGCCAGGGGGCTTCACTGAGTTTGGCAGAAGGTGGCCCATAGTGATGTATATGAATTACAGCCCTAAAGATTACAACCAGGGTCTGAGCAGAATGCAGGATATGTCTGTAACTGTACCATCCCACATGCTAGTCAGCTGCTTCTCTAAATCAATTAATTTGTGCTCTCTTTTTTTCCACCCTTCATTGCCTCTCTCTCTTTCTCTATCCCTCTCTCTTCCTCCATGGATCCCCCCTCCACCTCTCTGCCCTCAATCTCTCCATCATGGCCAGGCTCTGGAGCGGGAGAAGGTGGACAGTATCCAGCCCAAGCTGCAGCATGTGAATGCGGTGGGGCAGGGGCTCATCCAGAGTGCTGCCAAACACACTGACACACAGGCACTAGAGCATGACCTGGACGACACCAACCTGCGCTGGAACTCACTCAACAAAAGGGTCAGTGTACACACACACCAGACATACACACACACACACCACAGAGAGCTTCAAAATGGCTTTAGAACGCTCTGATTTGTCACACACACACATGCACACACATACTGACTCACCCACTCACATTACATTACATTCATACATACATTTTCTAAGCTCCTCACAGTATTTTTTGGCTCTTAGACCACCTTTCAGATGAAGGTTTCCTCTCTTTTTTTTTCTCTCTCTCTCTCTCTCTCTCACACACACACACATACACACTCACTCACTCACTCACTTTCTCTCTCACACACACGCACACACACAAATATGCAGGCACAGAAGATGACACTGGTTTCAGTTTGTGTGCCTTCTTGCAGGTGGCTGAGCGCATCGCCCAGCTCCAAGAGGCCCTGTTGCATTGTGGGAAGTTCCAGGATGCACTCGAGCCTCTGCTGAGCTGGCTCAGTGACACGGAAGAGCTCATAGCCAATCAGAAGCCCCCATCGGCGGAGTACCGGGTGGTCAAGGCCCAGATCCAAGAGCAGAAAGTGAGCTATGCTTTAATAACACATTAACACATGTCATATTTATGTGGTGCTTTAATAGCCAGGCTGCAATATTTATGATGGTGTGAACTACAGTGGAGAATTCAGCTCAACCACTCTAACCCTTTTGGACTGGAGCCTGTCCAGACTACTACTGGAAGGAAGAAAGTGGTTTACCATCCTGTTCAATCGCACAGACACTAGATACACACACACACACACACACACATACACACACTCTTAGTTAGACTTGGTGCTGGTGTAGAATTCAAGGACGGTTTCAAGCATTTTGTTTTTGTTTACACAAATACACACCACTGCCTGAACTCTCAAAGCAAATGAGTAACTAGAGATCAGGGTGTCCTAGCATTCAATCTAAAATCTCTCTCTATTTCTCTATCTATCTATCTATCTCTCTATCTCTCTCTCTCTCTTTCTGCCTCTCTCTCTGCCCCCCCTCTATCCCTGTCTTCCCTTACCCAGCTCCTGCAGCGTCTCCTTGACGACCGGCGAGGCACTGTGCAGATGATTCGAGCCGAAGGCGAGCGCATTGCTGTCACCGCCGAGATGCAGGACAGAGACAAGATCCAGAAACAGCTGGAGAGTCTGGGACAGAGGTGGAGCGACCTGCTGGAGAAGGCCAGCGCCAGGTACACAGACACACACACAGTATTTCACACACAACACTTAATCTTGCAAACATTCACAAATATCACACACACACACACACACACACATCCAGACTGATGCTGTCCTTGTGTGTGTGTGCAGGCAAAGGAAGCTGGAGGAGTTGCAGGTGTTGGCTCTGCAGTTCCATGAGGCCGTGGAGCCTCTGGGCGAGTGGCTCAGTGCTACAGAGAGACGCCTCAGCACAGCTGAACCCATGGGAACCCAGACCTCCAAAATCACCCAGCAGATTGCACGGCACAAGGTACACACACATACAGTATTGCCATAGGCAAATAAACATAAGGAAACACACACCAGAAACACAGATGGGAGCAGTCCCCCCCCCACAGGCTCAAACATCATTACACCATCATTTTGTTGTCCTTTACTTTCTAAAGTCATGTTTCAATTTTAAGCTTCAATTTTTCAAAATTTAGCTTTAGTTCTACTTTCATTTGGTCATAGTGTATTGAGTTCTTTTGTTCTGGGTCTCAGCTTTGGGAAGCCAATATCCTTAGTTGCTGTAGTACTGTTTGGTTCACTGCATGTTCTTGTTATGATTTAGCATCAGTCTTTCTTTCTGATTTCTCATCAGCATGCTTTTGTTCATGAATTTGTTGCCATCTTTCCTTTTTTCTTTTTTTCTCATCTCACCATTCATTTCTTCCTCGCACTGGTCTGGGGTTACTCTCAGGCCCTCAAAGAGGAAGTTACATCACGGGGGTCAGAGGTTCAACACCTGGAGGCCGTGGGCCAATTACTGACCCCACTGAGCTGCCCGGCCGACTGCGATTGGCTGCGGGAGCGTGTGGGGGCGGTGCGCACCGGCCACACCGAGCTTCTTGATTGGTGCTTGCGGCGGGAGGCCATGCTGGAGCAGGCGCTGGCCAACGCTCAGCTGTTTGGCGAGGAGGAGGTTGAGGTGCTGAACTGGCTGGCCGAGGTGGCCCAAAGGCTGTCTGAGGTCTCAGTCCAGAGCTACCAGTCAGACCTGCTGGCTCAGCAGCACAAACACACTCTGGTATGCCATATAGAGAACACACACACACACACACACCATACTGCTACGCTCACAACCATGTAGAGAAAACTCACTGGTACACACAGTCAGAGAGCACACCCACTGGGCACAGGGAAAGTGTATGGGAGCAGGGATAAACACACTGAGGGTCATGAGTGATGTCACTGGAGAGAATGTTTTTGTAAGTTTTAAATAAATGGCAGATTGAGTCAGAATTCCAGTCAGTGTGGACTTCCCCGTGCTCTGTTTGAGTAACCTAACCACCACTCCTCCTCCTCAGTCTCTGAATGAGGAGATCGTCAGCAGGAAGAAGACTGTGGATCAGGCCATTAAGAATGGACAGGCCCTGCTGAAACAGACCACAGGTGAGGCACCTGATCTGACAACACCTCTGTCTGTGCACATTCTAACTCGTCTGAATGGGATAGAGCTGTCTGGTTTTCCTTTTGGAAACTTCATTAAATGTGCAGTACATACTGTGAATTTGCAGGGAAATATCAAAAATGACATAATGATTTGTTTTTATCCCCTTGACTGATTTTCTTATAGATTCTACCTTTAAAAAACAACTCTCCACTGGGTTTGCCTATATGCTAGGATAAGATGAATGATGGCTATGTTCAGTAAGTTGTCCTGACTTGCATCTCGTGTTCCTCAGGTGAGGAGGTGCTGTTAATCCAGGAGAAGCTGGACGGCATCAAGAGCCGCTACGCTGAGATGACTGCCGGGAGCAGCAAGGCCCTCCGCACGCTCGAGCAGGCTCTCCAGCTGGCCACGCGATTCGCCAGTGCCCATGAGGACATCAACCAATGGCTGGACTCGGTTGAAGCTGAGCTTAACAACATGGAGCCAGACAACACACCAGCCTACCAGGACAGGCAGAAGGTAGGAGGAGAAGAATCTGAGGGAAATTCCTTGGGAAGTGCTAGACAAAGTGGGGTATAAGTTGCCCTGGGGGGGATCAATAGATCAAAGCAAAAAGAAAATAACAAAGTAAATGTGTGATGTTTAACCAATTCAGCAGAATATTCTCTATTAAAATCTATCCAGATTATCCTGGAAGGTACTGAGTAAGATGTAGTGTGTCTTAAGGGTTGCATGACGTGTAAAAGATTGGAATTCACTGTCCTAGGCAATAGTGGACACAACTACTACTTGTATTCCTTGCAATTGTGGTCATTGACAATGATATGTATGTGTGTGCACGTGTGTATGTGGGCACTCAAGGATATTTGTCTCTTGTAGGAGCTGAAGTGTGTGTGTGCGGAGAAGCGGCTGGTTCTGGACACGGTCAACGAGGTGGGCAGTGCTCTGCTGGACCTGGTACCATGGAGAGCCCGGGAGGGGCTAGATCGTCTGGTGGCTGATGCCAACCAGCGCTACCGTCAGGCCGACGAGACCATCGCCCAGAGAGTGCAGCAGGTCCAAGCTGCCATCCAGAGGTCGCAGCAGGTACTACATTAAGTCGGCATCAAGTCCACTTGGCATGCAATGAAAATAACATGCTAATCTTTGGCCATTTTCCTCATTCAGACAGATGTCTGAAGTGGCATAATGTCAATCTTACTTTTAAACAAATATTACAACTTTACGGATACAAACTTTTGTGTTGGGTTGAGTCGACTGTGACTTGAAGTGACTTGATGACACTCCTAGAAGTGTGTGCAGACATGTTATTTCTTATAATGTCAATGCCTTTCTCTATGTCTATTAACATACAGTAATCTCTGTGTGTTCTGGTGTGTTCAGTATGAAGAGGCTGTGGATGCAGAGCTGACGTGGCTCGGTGAGACGGAGCGTAAGCTGATCTCTCTAGGACCCCTCAGCCTGGAGCCTGACGTGACTGTGGCCCAGCTGCAGGTCCAGAGAGCCTTCAACATCGACATCATCAGACACAAGGACACCATTGACCAGCTGATCAACACAAGAGATGACATACTAGAGACATGCAGCGACCAGCAGAAAGACACGCTGAAGGTGAGGAGAGGGAGGAGACAGAGAGGATAGAGATTAATGAAAGGAGCACATGAGAAGTTAGTCGGAAATGTAGAGGAAGTTCTCTGGCTGAGTTAAACTGGGATTAAAGTATAAAGTGCAAGAGAAAGCTAACTGAGTCTCTTGAGATTCAGCTGCTTTAAAGGGAAGGTTTGATGTTGAGATGTGGCCTAATCCTAGCACATACAGCTTCCCTTTCGACATCCACACATGTAAAGAAATGAAACATTTGTCATTGGGAATAGCTCTTAAAATATTTTGGTATCGCAAATAAAGAAATACTCCATGTAAAGATATATATCTGATATAAGAAATATCCCTGAGGACTGAGGATATGTTGCTATTCCCCACAATGCTCGCTTACTCAGGTGAAGACGGACTCACTGAGTGCACGGTACGAGGCCGTGAGCCAGAGTCACTCGGAGCGGTTCGCGGCGCTGGAGCAGGCCCAGGTTCTGGTGGCGCGGTTCTGGGAGACCCACGAGGAGCTCGAACCCTGGCTTGGTGAGACTGAAGCCCTGATCAACCAGCTCCCCCCACCAGCCATCGATACCGAGGCCCTGCGTCAGCAGCAGGACCAGATGAGGGTGAGAACAGCCTGCCCTCACTGCAGCTAATGATGATTCAGATTCAGTTTAGATGGTTTACATGCATGAGTTCATGAAAAAGATGATTATGTAAACCAGTTTTATTTGTGTGTTAAATGGGCATTGACTTCACAGTGGATTGACAATGTGTTGATGGTACTAGATGTTAAATTTCTATTTTTTCCCTTCCTCCACTGTCTTTCTTGTCCTTGTCCTTGTCTATCTGTGTCTCTGGGTCCATATCCAGTTGCTGAGGGAGTCCATAGCTGAGCACAAGCCCCACATAGACAAGCTGCTGAAAATCGGACCCCAGCTGGCTGAGCTGAGCGCCCAGGAGGGCCAGACGGTGAGGCAGCGCTTCACCAGCGCAGAGCAGCGCTACCAGGCCATCAAGGAGGAGGTCAAAGGTCGGGCAGCCGCTCTGGACGAGGCTGTGTCCCAGTCCACTCAGGTATGACCGCGCACCTCCACAGGTCACCTGCATGCAAGAGAGAGACTGCTGTTGTACTAATGCCAGACCTACACACAACTTTAAACTGTAAAGTTGGTGCTCTAGTCATGCATTTCATGGCCTTACCAATAAGCATATTCAGATCCTTGAGTTCCAAATGTCTTCCTCTTAGTGATACATTTGCATTTACATCCTCAGCAGAAAATCCACATTTGGAAGATAACTGTCACATATTGGGTTTTTTTTTTTTTTTACTTCTTTTTGATGAGTTTTAAAGTAACTGCATAGTTTAGGTGCTAGATTTTGGCGTGCTCGGACCATCCATGTATCCACTGCTAGTCATGAATGTGTCAGCTAGTCAAGTATGTCACTGCTGTGTCGTGTCAGTCATGTACTGGGTCACTCCAGAGCTCTGATGTTAAGGCACCATACTCATCGCTGCTGACCATAAAGAAGAGTGTGACTGAGGCGTGTTTTGCATGCTATTGATCTAACACACTGTTGTTTCTCCATCCCCACCTTCTCCTAACTCTCAATGTCTCTCCCCCTCAATGTACACCGATCTACTTTGACTCCCCAAACACCCTTCCCCAAAAACCACCACCTACCCACCCCCCACCACACCCCCTCTCCATCACCCCTCACCCCACACTCATCAAACCCCACCTGCATCCATCCTGTCCACCATTCCCTGTTTTCTCATCCATCCATCCATCCGTCCGTCCCACGTGCCTGTGTGTCCTCCACCTCTCCACCCCCCTCCACTTGGATATGTGTGTGTTTGTGTGTTCACCCTTCACCGCCACCATTACTGCTAACTGCCACTCCACAGCTGGTAGAGGTAAGAATGGCACCTGCAAGACTCACCACAATCTACCCCCACACACACACACTCACACACACACACACACACATACACATACACATGCATCATCAACCCATCACCCATCAGCTTGAGCACTGTAGAATGTAGTAGCATCAGTAGTTGAGCCCCTACTAGAGGGCCTTTACTGTAAAGTGTCTTAGACCTGCTGCACTGCAGTGGGGTAGAAACTGTAGAATATCTCTTAGGAGAAAACTGTTAATTCCAGCCACATGGTTCTCAGACTTACTCTAAGTATGTGTGCTAGTGTGTCATGCCTTGCTTATGTACTCTTCATGAGTGTTAGTTTCTTTAAGCTCAGTGCTTCGAGGGTCTGTGTGTGTGTGTCTGTGTGTGTGACTCCTCTCCTCTCTATCTGTCTCCCTACTTGCTGTTTGTAGCTGGTCCCCTATGAGCCGGTGGCCTTCTGATTTGAAGCAGCGTGGCTCCGTTACGGCTGTGGTGCGTCTGCTTTACGGCTGTGGTGCGGCTGCATTGCCGCAGTCTCGCAGGAGGGATTTTAAATTAACCTTGAGGCAGCAGCTACATCCTCCCCGCAGCGAGCCGGAAACAAACAAGCAAACAGATAGATAAATAAATAATTAAATAAATAAATACACGAACAAATAGATAAACAAATAAGCCACTATCTTCCCCCACCCCACACTGCGAATGAATTAGAATGTTCACTTGCCAGATAATACACAGGGGGTCATGGGGTTTGATTCAAGGGTGCTATATGCAGTAACCTTACTTTAAAAATGAATTAAGCAAACAGAGACTGTATCATGGGGGACTAAAGCCACAAGTGTCCAATTAAAACCAGCCTCAGGCCTCTTCCTCTGTGTGTGTGTGTGTGTGTGTGTGTGTGTAGAAGAGAGAAAGGGATTTGCATGCAAACTTTTGTGTGCATTTCTATTTTTGTACAGTGCCTATATGCGCTTTTGTGTTTGCAAGTTTTTTAATCTTAACCCCCCCCCCCCCCCCCTCCTGTGGACCTATAGTTCCATGATAAGATGGACCCCCTGCTGGAGACCCTGGAGGGGGCGGTGCAGAGGCTAAGGCAGCCCCCGCCGGTAGCCGCAGAGGTGGACAAGATCCGGGAGCAGCTGGCTGAGCACCGGGCTGCAGGGCTGGAGCTGGACAAACTGCTGCCCTCATTCAGCGCCCTGTGTGCTCGCGGGGAGGAGCTCATCACACGTGCCTCGCACAACGACCCTGCCGCTCAGGGTGAGTTTTACACACACACACACACACAGACACCGACACCCAGAATGACTCAGCTACACAGAATGAATTACACCCATGGCATGTACACCCCAACACTCATGTAAATTCCTAGTGTTTCTTGTCTCATATAGAGGACCAACAGGAAATGAGATTCTTCCATGTATTTTTGGTGCTTCTGTTACATTCATGACCCTGCCTCTGCCTCCTTCTGTCTGAAAGCCAGTGAGTTTAGGGTGATGTTTATGGAACAGTGGTTACGTATGTAACTGTGACTACAGGTTCAGATGACTTGCAGCCAGTAGAAATGAAATAGAGGAAGTTTTATGAGGGATGTTTTTATATTTGACTGATGTGGCTTGGGTTTTCTCCAGCTGTGCGTTCTCGTCTGCTGCGTCTGCGCTCTCTGTGGGATGAGATCCGTCAGCGGGCCGAGGAGCGCGAGGGCAAGCTGCAGGACGTGCTGGATCTCGCCGGAAAGTTCTGGGCCGACATGGCAGCACTGCTGAGCACCCTCCGAGACTCGCAGGACATCGTGAAGGAGCTGGAGGACCCCGGTGTTGACCCATCGCTCATCAAGCAGCAGATCGAGGCTGCAGAGGTGTGTGTTTTAGGGTCAAAGGTCAGATGTTGGCGCAGTAGAGTATTTGCTTGTGTAGTGTGTGTGAGTTGCTGCTGATCGGTTTTCTTTGGTCTCATTTCTCTCCTCTGATTGGCTGGCAGGCGATAAAGGCAGAGACTGATGGTCTGAGGGAGGAGCTAGAAATCGTGCGAACACTTGGCGCGGACCTCATCTTCGCCTGCGGTGAGACAGAGAAGCCAGAGGTCAAGAAGACCATCGATGAGGTCAGAACACTGTCACATGTTCACACATACCAACTCCCTCTACACAAACACACACACACACACACACTCACTCCCTCACGCAAACAATCAGCTGTACACAAGCGGTGCATTTAAGGCAATTAAAATTACTGCTAGGACTTTATAATATCTGATTATTACACACAGTATGTCACTTTTTTCTGAATCCCCAGTCAGTTTATATGAATAAATATTCAGGACTTCTTCACCTCAAGGGCACTAGGGTGCTGTGTTCCTTGGGTTAGTGCTGAATGTGCCTTTGTGTTTGATCTCAGATGAATGCAGCGTGGGAGGGCCTGAACCGCACGTGGCGTGAGCGAATGGAGCGTCTGGACGAGGCCATGACGGCCTCAGTGCAGTACCAGGATGCCTTGCAGGTCCGTGACCCACCATGCATGGCTTCCCCCATCTGTCTGTCTGTGAGCAGCCACATGTGAAGTGTATTGATGTGTTCTCCAGGCTAATGCTGTGTGTGTGTGTGTGTGTGTGTGTGTGTGTGTGTGTCACTGCAGGGCATGTTTGACTATCTGGACAACGCTGTGATCAAGCTGTGTGACATGCCTCCAGTGGGGACGGACCTGTGCACCGTCAAACAGCAGATAGAAGAACTCAAGGTGAAACCTCGTACTACACACACTCTCTTCTCTCCCATGCACACACACACACACTCTTCTCTCCTACACACACGCAGGACACACGCATACACACATTCTCCTCTCTCCTACCACACATGCTCCCCTCTGTCACTCATTCATTAGCTTTCTCTTCTTTCACTTGTTTACTCTCAGTGTATTCTCCTCTATCCTCAGATATTTCCTAAGATTTTTCTAGATCTTTTCCTCCTTCTTTCTAGATCTTAATCAATACATAACTGAGTCCTCATGAATTGGCCCAATTAAAATGCTCCTTCCTTCCCTTCCATCAGCAATACAAAGTGGAGGTGTATCAGCAGCAGATCGACATGGAGAAGCTTTGCCACCAGGGGGAGCTGTTGCTCAAGAAAGTGACTGATCAGACAGACAAAGACATGATCCAGGAGCCGCTGACTGAACTGCGCCACCTGTGGGACAACCTGGGCGATAAGATCACACTCAGACAGGTAGGAGCACACATGAACACAACTCCATTACAAAGGAAACAATCAGCATCATGCTTCACATAAAACAGCTGTGTAACTGCATCAAATTACTGAAAGACTGAATATTCCACAGCTAGCGCTGATAGCTGGATAGGGAGTTTTTTCATGAGAGGTGCTGGGTTATGAGATGAGAAGCGATTTGTTTCTCCTCTGCCCTGGCGTTGGGTGCTGCACTGAGCTTTGCTGCTCAACTCCTTCTCCCTCTCTCTCTGCTGTACAGCACAAGCTGGAGGGGGCCCTGCTGGCCCTGGGACAGTTCCAGCACGCTCTCTCCGAGCTGCAGGCCTGGCTCAGCCACACTCACGCCACGCTGGACACCCAGAGGCCTGTTGGCTCCGACCCCAAAGCCATCGAGATTGAGCTGGCCAAGCACCATGTAAGTAGCTTTCTGTCTGTCTGTCGGTCTGTGTGTGTCTGTCTGATTCTGTGTTGCTCTCTGTCTGTCTCCTCTGACTGGATGCTGTCTCTCCCCTCATGAGAGCAGCTGTCACTGGAGATGATAAAGCTCATCTCTCACTCATCTCCATATCCCTGGCTCTTCTCCCTCCATTGCCATCATTGTATAATAATTCTCTCACTCACACATACATGCAAATACATGTGCATGCACACACACACACACACTCACACTCACTCCCTCTCTCTCACACACACATACACACACAAACACACACACACACACATATGCACTCACTCTCTGTTTCTCTCTCTCTCTTATCTCACAAACACACACGTACTCACTCACTCAGTTTTTCTCTCTCTCTCTCTCTCTCTCTCACACACACACACATACACTCACTCACTCTCTATTCATACACTGACACTTGCTCACTTACTTACTCACCCCTCACACACACACACACACACGCATGCTTACTCACTCTCTATTCATGCACTCACACTTGCTCACTTACTTACTCACTCCCTCCCCCATCAGGTCTTGAGAAACGACGTGCTGTCGCATCGCTCTACGGTGGAGACGGTGAAACGCGCTGGCGCAGAGCTGCTGGAGTCCAGCCCCGGGGACGAGGCCAGCCACCTGAGAGACCAGCTGGACGAGCTCAACTCCAGCTGGGAGCAGCTCCTCCTCAAGGCCGAGGACAGGCAGAAACTTCTGGAAGCTGCTCTGCAGCAGGTATGCAGAGAGAGGGGGATGGATGGATGGATGGATGAATGGATGGGGTGAAAGTACGAGAGGAGAGATGGAGAGAGAAATGGGCAGATGGAGAAGGAAGCCAGTAAGGGGAAAGATGACTTGCGGGAGGGAGAACTGTCTTGGGATCCTGCTGTTTCCTAGTATTTGCAAGCGATAGTTGATTCCTGGGAACATTACTAACTGTAATGGTGATTAATGCCAAATCTGTATCCCCTAACTCCTCTCCTCTTCCCTCCTCTCTTCTTCTCTCCTCTTCTTCACCACTTCAAGGCGGAGGGTTTCCATGGTGAGCTCGAGGAGTTTCTGCAGTGGCTACGGCGGACGGAAAGCCAGCTGTCTGCCGCCAAACCCACTGGAGGCCTTCCCGAGACAGCCCGCGAGCAGCTCCAGCAACACATGGTACACGCACACCCACATACAAAACAAACACGCATGTTTGCACAAATCCAAGTGCAAACACACTCACTCTTAAATATCAACTCCCAACATACAGCACATACTAAAGAATATACGTAGCAAGGGACGTATGCAAACATGCACAAACTCAGCACTGATTCCTGTGCATTTGTGTGTGTGTGTGTGTGCATGTGTGTGTGTGTGGTTTTTCACCTATAGGAGCTGCAGGAGCAGCTGAACCAGCGGGCTGAGATGTACCACCGGCTGCTGGACCAGGGCGAGTCCATGCTGCTGGCCCGCGGCGGCGAGGAGGGCGGGCCCGGAGTCACCCAGACCCAGCAGAACCTGGCCATGCTGCAGAACAAGTGGGCCAGCCTTAACACCAAGATGGATGACAGAAGGGTAAATAAAGCCCAGGAACCTGCCCTTCAATGCTGTGTGTTTACTCCTCGCTGTGGCAGAGGCTAGGTCTCTAAACACCAGAGTCAGGGTCTTGTCAGCATATGCCGCTAACCATCTGGATCCACTCAGCACAGGGTTGACTTAAAATGCCTTAGTTCAGCAGAAGCATGACAGGCCTGTTAGCTTCTGTATCGTTTTCCAAACTGATGCTATCCCCCCCCCGAGAGTCTCCTTTGTAACTGACCTCTTTTCTCTCTGTCTGTCTCTGCCTCTCTCGCTATGCCTCTGTCTCTGTCTGTGTGTGTCTCTCTCTCTCTCTTTCTCTCTGCCTCGGTCTCTGTCTCTCTCTCTCTGTCTCTCAGGCTAAACTAGATGAGGCTGTCTCACTGGCCACAGGCTTCCAGTCCTCTCTGCAGGACACCATCAACTGGCTGACCCAGGCAGAGCAGACCCTCAACATGGCCCAGCCCCCCAGCCTCATCCTGGACACTGTGCTCTTCCAGATCGATGAGCACAAGGTGGGCACCTTTACTAGTTGGGGAATGGGAGAGTAAAGACAGGCCATAAAAGACACTGTACATCCAGGAGTAGCTGATTAAAGTCAATTAAGGAATTTAAGTTTGAATTATGAAACACTGACTGCTTTAATGGTCATATTTATCCATGTAAGTCTCATTTCTACTATCCAAAGATAACATGGAACAGTCATAGGTCAATAGATAGATCATAGATAAATATATACATAGATAGAGAGACAATACATATGTAGAGATATAGGTATATAGATACAGAAGCAAACAGGTATAGTTTTACAGATACAGATAGAGATAGAGATATACATGGACTAGAGATGATGTCTGACCCTTGTGTGTGGGCTCATCTCCCCAGGTGTTTGTGAACGAGGTGAACACCCACCGCGAGCAGGTCCTGGCCCTGGAGAAGGCCGGGTCTCAGCTGCGCTTCGCCAGCCTGAAGCAGGACGTGGTTCTGATCAAGAACCTCCTCCTGAGCGTGCAGGCACGCTGGGACAAGCTGGTGCAGCGATCGCTGGACCGCGGCCGACACCTGGACGAGGCCCGCAAAAGGGCCAAACAGGTAGGGGAGGGGACACTTCTGAAGTGGTGACGTGACGGGCCTTGATCGAGAAATGTTTATACTGTCATCTTTAATATACCAAGTTATGTTTCCCAGAAGTCTATTTCAAGTACATCTAAAATAATATTACCAGAAATGATGAACTTCATAAAGGATGAAAGGATGAACTTCAGCTTGGTTAGACTAGCCTATGTTTATTGTGTGGAAACTAAAGTTTATTGTGTGGTTGTAGTTGATTAAACCACATTGGCCAGGCATTGTGCTGCATTAATCTTGGTCAAGGAAAAAGAATAATCATTGTGAGGCTGAAAGTGGTGTGGCTTTTGAAGTCAGAATTGGCTATTTTTATAACTCCAAAGCACACATGCTTCATTGTTTAGTGGGAAGAACAGTGCATCATAATGAGGTTAAATGTAGAATAGCTGTTCTAAAATAGCCAATGAGCCTCTAGGCAGCAGTGGTAATGGGCTGATTTGTGTGTGTGTGTGTGTGTGTGTGTGTGTAGTTCCATGAGGCCTGGAGGAAGCTGACTGACTGGCTGGAGGAGGCTGAGAGCAGGCTGGACTCTGAGCTGGAGATCTCCAATGAGCCTGACAAGATCAAAGTGCAGCTGGCCAAACATAAGGTGCAGTAGACCACATGTGTCAGAGAGCATCCCTGGCTTCATGTGTCAGAGAGCATCCCTGGCTTCATGTCTCAGAGAGCATCCCTGGCTTTCATGCAAAACATGCACTTCCCTTGTGTCTATCTTGTGTCATCATTTGGACAGATTTGTTCTTCCTAGATCAGTTCATTGTAACTTGTGTCTCATTAATAAAACCCCGCATCTTACCCCCCGTCCTGTCCTCTGCTGTGTTTCCTTCTATCTGCAGGAGTTCCAAAAGGCTCTGGGCTCCAAGCAGCCGGTGTACGACACCACGGTGCGCTCTGGCAGGGCCATGCGAGACAAGGCCACCCTCCCCACTGACACCCAGAAGCTGGACCACCTGCTAGGGGAGGTGCGCGACAAGTGGGACACTGTGTGTGGGAAGAGCGTGGAGAGGTGAGTCCATCACAGCACAGACAGAGCACAGCCGGGGCACAGGGCCAACATGTCCCAGGTGCCACCTGCCTGTGGGCTCTGTGTCTGGAGCAGCCAGGGTGGTGGTGTATCAGACCATGAGGATGTGACACTCCCAACAAGCATGCCCTCTCATGTCAAGTTAGGGAAATGAAATGGAAATTTCTAGAGTCTTCTGATCACAGTTAATGTGCTGTGGCTCAAGCTGTAGTTATTGACACTTTCTCACTGCCTGTGTATTGTCTGTGTGAGTTAATGTATGGCCTAATGAAAAAGGATCATTATTAGAAGGACTAGATTAGATCTAATTTGTTTACTTAATCTCATTTGTCTGTCTGTTTCTCCCATCATTAGGCAGCACAAGCTGGAGGAGGCACTGCTGTTCTCAGGTCAGTTTGCTGAGGCTCTGCAGGCGCTGGTGGATTGGCTATACCGGGTGGAGCCGCAGCTCAGCGAGGACCAGTTTGTGCACGGAGACCTGGACCTCGTCACCAACCTCATGGACTCACACAAGGTACCACAAGGAGAGATCAGACAAAAACAAAAGATTTTATTTTTAGACAGACAAACATGTTTTTCTAAATGGAGGTATTGCTTTATTTAGGATGAACTTATTCTGTAAACATATTGCAAAAATATGATTCAGGATTTACTTTATCTAGGGCAA